>JAJTWQ010000355.1:0-169195 GCA_029007595.1 Solanum commersonii | reverse complement strand
TAGTTCTGCTCTGCTCTGTTTTTTCATACTTTCAGAAACTTCAACCTTTTTTGTTCTTTCATAATTTCATTCATGAAGTTCGATCTCGAGAATCCATTAACGGCCTTCGATGGACGACGACAACGACGCCGTTTCAGCCTTCTCTTCGCCGCTGAGTCCGATCACACGCCGTCCTTCAAATCTACCGACGTTCACTCTTCCATTCGCAATCACTGCTTCACTCTCATTTCTCAAGTAAAAATACTGTTCAAAATTCTTAACTAATTTGTGCTGATTCAATTTTGTTTAAATCACTATGTTCTTAGTTTTTTCTGTTTTTTTTTGTTTTGCAGGCGCAGTTTTCGTATGATATTGATCGATTTACTGCATATCTAGCTGTTAATTACATCGATCGGTTCCTATCCAAGCAAGTTGTTCTGGTAATTTATCTCATCAGTCAATCGCATCAAACATAAGCAAATGAAGAATCTGAAACAATGTATGCATATGTATATGATGCTGTAGAGAGAAACTAAAATGTGAATTTCCGATGAAATTAGTTGAAGATCTTATGGAAATTTTACTTATATGAAGAATCTGTAACAATGTCTGCATATGTATACGCTCTGCTGCAAAGAGAAACATTAGATCAGAATTTCGCGATGAAATAGTTGAAGATCTTATGGAAATTTTAATTATATGAACCTGAAACAGTGTGAACTTCAAAAATGTGAATTCCGGTATGAAATTGTTGAAGATCTGATGGAAAATTTTTGCTTATCTGCAGGAGAATAAGCCATGGATTGTACGGATTCTCGTAACTGCCAGCCTCTCACTTGCTGCGAAGATGAGGAACATCAAATAACTTATCGATATCAATAATTCATCCATGGATCAATCTGAACAGAGAGACGATGGAGGCTTAATTTTCAATTGGCAGTCAGTTCATCGAATGGAGAATTTGATTCTCACAACGCTCAATTGGCGGTTACGTTCCATCACGCCTTTTTGCGTTTCTGCAATTTTCAACTCCTTGTTTGACCTCAGTAATGACCAGTCACTGAGTCAATCTCTCGAAGATCGAGCTTCAGATATCATCTTCAGCTCTCATTACGGTACCGTATTGTCATATCTCATCTTTATTTGTGTGTTTTACCATTATCTTATCTTTATTTAATAGAGTAGCGTTAATCTCGTGCTTAATTGCGGTATTGTAAAATCTCTGTTTGATTTTTGAATAATAGCAGTAATTAATTATTTCTACCTTTAATTTAATTTATTTTTGTTTAATAAAACGTTAATCTTGTGCTTAATTGCAGAAATTAAGCTTCTTGAGTACAAACCATCAATATTAGCGGCATCGGCGTTTCTATGTGCAGCTCACGAGTTGATTCCGCAACAAGTTCCATTTTTCTTAGTTGTACTAACTCTAAATGCGGACACATTTATAAAGTAAGATTCTTGTCGCTATTTATCTGATTACGATTTTTTTTTTTCAAAATTTAAGTAGTATACATTTTGTGATTATAAGTTACATATTTGATCTGAGTTCTATTTTCTTTTATTTTGATGGGCGATCATTTACATAGGAGGAAGTTTTGAATTGTTGGAGTGTAATGCGGGAAATTACTGTCGATGAAGTTGTTTCTTTTTGCTCGTTGACACCAAACAGTGTGCTTGACCAAAAACGTACAAGTGAGAATGCAGATAGGAACAATAGCAAGAAGCGAAGATTGAACGATTTTTCGAAATAATCAAACGTTTTATATCTCTCAGGTTCAACACTACTAAAGAATTAGGGATGCCAATTGGTGCAGTGTGGATTTAACCTTAACCCTACATTACATTGCTTGCATAGTAAAGTTGTATGTTCTCAACCTCTACTCCATGTTGTTGGTGTTTACTAAAAAATGTGATGGGAAACATAGAATGAAACAGTTGTGGAGAACAAAATTAGAGGAAAATTGTATTCCCTCCATTTAAAGATTAGTGTTCATTTTGGTATATTTAATATATTTTTTGATTTAAGATGTAAGGTTTATTTTTTTCTACTTTTTAATATTGTGTCAAATAAAAAAAAGATACAAACAAACAAAAACATAAGAACTAACTTCGCCATTTTGAAAAGTTACATATATTCTCTTTTCTATGTCAAGAAACATGAATCACAAAGAGAATACTTTTCTCTTGATAAATCAAATACGACACAAATCTAAATTAATTGATTTGCTGCTGCTACTAAATGGAGGAGTGTTTAAATGGGAGAGAAGATACTAAGAGAGATGAAACGTTAAATATAAGCGTCTTTCACTTGAATTTTTGTCAATTTTAATTTCAATAGATATATAATTAAAATAATAATATTCATCTTCTTTTACTTTTCATTTAGATTTTACACGTCCTTTAAAAATATAATTATATTATTATGACTATATTGTCATTATGCCAATTAGATTGATGTGAAGTCTTTGATGTTAAAAAATAATTTCAAATCCAAAACATACAATAAAATAATGTCACTAGTTCGAATTCGATCATATATACTACTCTCATAATTTAATGGTATCATTCCTATTTTATCTTTATGGGTATTATTTTCTTAATAGAGGTTTTGTATTCAAATCTCAAATATATAATTCTTTATTAAAAAAATATTTTCTCCGAATAAGCCCCGGGTGATACGAATCTAAATTAATAAAACTCTCAATTATCGAAAATCGAATAGGAAATTAAAAAAGTGTCACCTAAATCCACAGGGAAAGAATATGAAGTTGTAAGCTTTTAACACGATAGGCTGCCTCCAAATTCCACATTTTCACACATTTCGTCGTACACTTTCCGGGCATGGCATCACCGAAGAAGCCACCAACAGAATCCGACCGACCACCGACTGTCATCATGCACCAACCGGCTTCCCCTCGCTTCCCGCCGGAACACCTACATCCGGTGCTAATCGGAAGATCGCAATCGCCGTTGATCTCAGTGACGAAAGCGCTTACGCGGTGAAATGGGCAGTAGAGAATTACCTCCGTCAGGTGACGCCGTCATTCTCCTCCACGTACGCCCTACATCCGTCCTCTACGGAGCTGATTGGGGGCGCTATAGACGTCTCTATTGACACAACGGATGAGAAATCGAAGCAGAAACTGGAAGAAGATTTTCGACAACTTTACAAAATGAAATCTAATGACTTAAGGCAGCCGCTTGCTGATGCCAAATTCCGTTCAGATTCGTATTGTGAAGGATCATGATATGAAGGAGAGGCTTTGCTTTGGAAATTGAGAGGTTGGGGTTGAGTGCTGTGATCATGGGTAGTCGAGGGTTTGGGGTATTGAGGCGAAGCACAGAAGGAAGGCTTGGGAGTGTCAGTGATTATTGTGTGCGTCAATCGTGCCTGTCTGTTATTGTGGGAGATATCCTGATGATAAAGATGGTGTTCCTGATGATGATGATAGTTTGGGTAATGATGGCTCAGCTAAAAAGTAGCAAAGGCGAATGAGGTGCTTCATCCGGTGCCTGAGGAGGATTCCCTTTATCACGATGCATCGGATAAAGCCACAGGTATATCTTTAATACTTACAAACTACAATGTGCATTTCATTTGCCCAGCTTAATGAAAGAAGAATTAGTTTGTGAGATGAGACTGTGAACTGTATTCAACAAATCAAAATGCAGCATTTAGTTAATATGATACTGGTTGAAACAAAGGTTGTGACTTCTTGTTATCTATTAAGGACTACGCGATGTGTAGTTTGTTTTGATCACCTAAGCTAGTTGTAAGTGATGCTATATGGAGGTATTTTGACTCGATTGCTGTAGGAAACTGGGATTCTATTTGCTATGGGTTGTGAATTCTGTTTTTAAATGATGCGATCAGAGTGGAAAGCGGGACTGCTTGGACTATTTTTTTCCTTGAGCCGAGGGTTTATCGGAAATGTCCTATCTACCTCTGAGGTAGGGGCAGTGTTTTGGACGGCGAAAGGCTTATTGAGATGTCTGTTTCACACACGAGTGGCGGCGTATGGTTTTTGAATTGACGCGCCAATTAATACCAAAAACTTAAAATATTTAATTGCATACATAAATATACAAAATTAATAGCAATAACATATATTATCTAATACAATATTATTTAGTATAAAATTACACTAAAGAAAGTAAGAAAATAAATGTAGAAGGGATTGAATTTTTTAAAAAAAAAAGAATGTAGGCAGACTGCAGTAATGCAGTCAGTTAGCAGTAGCTTCAAAATAAAAAACAGAGTAAAAACATCGCTGTTTTTACTGGAGAAGATAGTCGCTAAGTAGTGAGGGAGGAGAACTGGAGAAGAGAGGGTCGCGATGGAGAGAAGAAGTTCCAGGTTTGCAAAACACGAAATAAAACCCTAATATTGCTTTTTAATTAAAATTTATTTAAAAAAAAACAAATAAAAAAGGCAACGCCTTGTCGCCTCGCTGCGTCGCCACATTGCCTTTTGGCGAGCGAGAGGCGAGCGCCTTTCATAACACTGGGTAGGGGTATGGTGTGTGTGTATACTCTAGTCTCTACCCTCCCAAAACCTCACTTTGTGGGACTAGCCTGCATATGGTTGTTGTTGCTGCTGTAGGAAGCTGGGAATGGACTGATGAATCTTTGATTACTTGAGCTTCTATTTCATTTTATGGAGATTCTTGTGGATTGTACATTCTGAGAGTGGTTGAAGGTTTCTCTGTTTTAGGATCGTCAATCTAGTTTTTTGGCTTTGTTGGAGTGAATGAAATGATTGAGATTGGGGTTACAAGCAATAATTACTACGTCCCTATCTCAAACAAGTTGGGGTAAGTGGTAACAGTGTAAAATCTTGGTAGATGTTAATCGAAACATATATTTGCCAAGTATTTGTGCTTTTAGCTATTCCTGTTTCTTATTTGATGATTTCTTCTCTTTCATTCGGCCTTTTCTCTTTTCCATTTATGTTCTCTGACCTTTGTGTTAGTTGAACATAGTTGTTCTCCTTCCCATTTCTCTTTCTGGTTAAGTTATCAGTAAAAAGGAAAGTGCATCAGCTTATATTTTTCCATTTATACCTTTTCCTGAAGGGGTATGCTGGTTATGTAAGCTACTACATTAAACGATAGATGATACACCATTAGGCAAACTTTGGATTTCTGGGGCAGATTCGATGATTGAATTTCTATTAGGATACCAAATAGGCACATTTGTCTATTTTCTAGATTTGTAGATGACATGTATAATTAAAATGTTATAAGGAAGAAAATGCTTGAATGGGTCCCCAAAAATATGTAAAATACTAAATGATCTGCTTCACTAAAATGTGCGGTTGTTGCACAACAACACTAAATCAATTACATCATGCTTTGGGAGATTACTTGAGACCATGTGAAATGCTTTTGGGGGAACAAGTGTCGTGGTAGTGGAAAATGCTCAACCATTAGCCATCGCTGAAAGAAGGAAGAAAATGCTTGAATGGGTCGTGGATCGATTTCTGAAGTTCTGAAAACTTGTAGGTGTTTCATTCGTGGGTAGGAAAACATGGCCCATGGGTATAGAACTGACCGTTAACTTAAAACAAGAGTCAAGAATAGCAAATGATTGAGGGTAAGGAGGAACATGAGATTGATAGAAACACTTGAAGGAAAGGTTACACTGTAGTGTACCATGTACAAGAGGAGGTATGCGAAAAAGAGAGGGTTAGGATGGAGAGGAAGAGGGGGATGGAGGGGAAGGATATAGGATAATGAGGTAGCCTATAGGAATTTGTTCACCTAGGTCCCCAATGTTTTCAGATGGGGAAGGGCTGGCGGTAGAAAGGCGAACAAGATAGAATTTTTTTTCAAGGGAGCGAGTCCAGGGAAATGGATGAGGAGAGTTCATTTCAAATGCAAGTCCAGGGGATTAGAGTTTGACTTTGTAGTGACACTCTGAAGAAGACAAACAAGACTCATGAGTGTATGCTTATCATGAACCCTACTGGGGATGGTTGGTGGTAGAAAAGAGGCAACGAAGAGAGAGCAAGAGAGAAGTGGTGGGTGGCTGGTGGATACAGTTGTAAAGAGGAACCACTGGGGAGGGTACTCTAAGCTGGCAAAAATAGGCTGGAGACTTTGTAGAGGGGAGTGAATAAAGAGAGATTCTCTCCCCTTCGTTATCTTAAGCTTGTTTTTGTTTGTATTTCCATGGTTGAACGGTTAATTTTGCATACCTGTAGGTTGCTCTACCAAGGTTTTGAAATTATAATGTAGTGCTGAACTTTTCATCTTGTTTATCTCCATTGATGATGTAGACTTCCAGGTGATGAATTTGTTATTTCTCTTCATGCATCCTTTATATCTACTACAAGTGTGACCTACAGTTTCCCGCTGGTCTGAAATTCATTTAAGTTTAGTGTGATAATAGGATTCAAGGATAAAGAATTCACCACTTGAACTGGGTGTGTCTTTTCAGCATACCACCATGACTCTCAGCATTTATATGGTATGGTGTAAGTTGCAAAAGTGTAGCTTTTCATTGGCGACTGGTGAGTTAGATGCTATGCTGTTAAGCTACGCTAAAATGACTCAATATTTTTAATTGTTTGTCGATTTGTGTAGAAAAGTCTCATGTAAGTTATTCATACGAGAGGCATAGCGTAAACACTTTGCGCGTCTACTGCAATTTTTGTGCTGAAGTAGCTTTAACTAATTAAGAGTATGCATATACTATTATATGTAGTTCTAACTAGAGGCCCAGGGACCTCTTTGAAAGTCGTCTTTTTTCATCTACACTACAAGATGGGTATGAAAGAAAACACAAGTGTGAGTATTGATTTCAAACTGTCTTGAGTCCAATCCTTCATACTTATACTGAAAAGTTATTTGACAACATGAGACATGTCTAAAATCCATGGAAACAATTCTTTTCTTTTCTGGAAAACTTTTTGACAGTACAAGATGGAAAATTGTCAAATATAATGTTCAAAAGAAAATGACATCTCTTGTTTTTTCCTTTCTCGTGGCCAAGTTTTTGTTTCCTTTATTCTTTTCTAAAACTATTAGCTACTCCATATCAGCAGAACTGGACATCCGTATACATCGAGTGGACCTATTACAAGAAAGAGTATGTAATATATATTATGCGTTGTTCTGGATGACATAACTGATTACCAAGCTGACTTTGCATGATGCAGATACGGAGAAGGCTTCTTGAACAATGAAGACGGGTGTGCATGTTTCAATACTGACAAAAAAGGGCCTTCAATGGTGTTGACCGCGCCAGTGAGAAATGAATTTGGTGGTTCTCTGTGCCTTCTTTCCGCTAATTATCCTCTGCTGTGCTTCAAGTTCGTGAAGTCTGGAGCAATTGATATTGTTCATGAGCTACTCCTTTATTCTCTCTTTCTTTTTCATTTTCCTTTTCTCTTTTGGAGGCGCGCCTGCCTGTTTTCTGGAGCTGTTATATAAGTTCACGGTTCTTGGTTGATTTCATTGATATGGAACAATGCATTTTGTCTTAATTTTTGTGGCTGTTCTCTTTTCCGTTTTGATTGCTTCATTCTACTGGCTAAGACGATTTTGTAGGAGGCAGCTGTCCTACATGACGTTTGAGTTTGCTATTTACTTTGATTTCTAGCTATGTTGCTCGGTCCGTCCAAAAGTGTTGCTGCACCCGTGTCAGATCCAAAAATATGATAGTTGGAGGATTTGGCACACACCTGACAATACTTTTGAAGAACTCGAGCAACATATAATAGACCTTCCACTACAATCGAATCGAAGGAGTTTCAACCATTCTGCTTCCATCGTCGTATAGCCCTGTGGGCAATTCGAATATCGGAACATCCTTACACCTCTTATTCAATCTGATCTATTGGTTCTAATACCAACTCAATGAGAGGAATTCCACGACTAATTGCACGGGGTTATTGCTACCTTTCATTAACATAGATACTAGGTAACTCTATCCACCAACGCTTAGACATACTTGAAGAAATCATCAAGTGTTTACGTTTTTCTCTTAAATTTGAACTCAAGGCTTCATGGAATAGTTGTAATGCACATGTATGGTTCTAAGTTTGATGAAATAGAATGGTTTTCACTTTTCAAATTTGAGAGTATCAATCAAATTAACTTAATTAGGAAGGTAAATGCTCTTAATAAAGAAGAAGAACGTAACAACTTACAGCATCAACAAGAAGGTACAAAAATCGCTTGTGTTTTATTTATCGATCTCCAGAAAATGAACGTTCGTAATGGCCCATAAAATCGATCTCCCCATTGAGTGAAGAAATTCGAATTTCATTTACCTTCCTCTTAAGTTGACACACTAAACGGTGGAATACTTTGTTGAAACCTAAAAATTACTAGGATCCACTTTACTTTTCACCTTTGCTAACCTCTCAAAATTACCATCAAAATATTTTTCACCCCAAACTCTAGAATTTGAATATCTATATTCACCATCATTTTTCCCAAAATCAAGATCCCTATAATTGAGATAACCGTTTCTTGGGAAATGTGACACAAACGGCTTCATTTTCTCATAAAGTTTCCTTAGCCATTTAATCTTCTTGTTAGATATATTTTCACTATTATCATACCAATTCACCATGTATTGAATGTTGAACAAATTTCCCTTTCTATAAGGAAATGGAATTTCGAATTTCGAAATTTCATCCATTCTTCCACCTAATGGATCAAATATCATCATAGGTCTTTCTTCATCGCGAAACATAGTTCTAATCATCCCCCATACCTCTTTTGGCAATGGACTCTTCACAAAATCGGACGTTGCCTTATAGTAATTCTTTCTTTTTGGCATGGTCTTGTTCACCATAAATTCAATCGAATCGTTTGTCCTCTTGGATGCAAAATACAACGTTGTACGAATCCAGGGGACTTCAAAGCATTCTTTCTTTATACAGGGCAATCCTATCGCGCAATTCACTATTGGTTCTTGAAAACAATCCTTTGTAACTAACTCGAATTGGGGGAAAGTTTGGTTCAACATTGGGAGCAACTCACTCACTCTACCAAGAAACAACCCTTGAAATGACACTTGTACTATTCTTTTACTTCCAATTCCCATATTTTGAATCAAAACTCTCATGAACAAATCCGAGACAATTTATGTGACACATTTTGCCATCTCTGGAGTAAATTTATAGTCTCTCCATGTAATTTTCGACGTACTGTGAAAACAGTAAGCTTTGATGGTACGCGTACTAGTTTAACTTTCCAAGCTAAAATAACACAAAAACTCGATCCTCCACCTCCTCTTATAGCCCAAAACAAGTCTTTTCCCATCGATTCTCTATCAAGAATTTCTCCATTTACATTCATTACACGTGCATCGAGGACATTATCAGCCGCTAGGCCGAATTTCCTCATCAAAGTACCAATTCCACCACCACTTATTATCCCACCACTCCCAACACTAGGGTACAATCCCCCTGGAAATGCAAGATTTTCGCCTTTTTTCGTGATTTCATAGTAAAGTTTCCCCATTGTCACTCCTGTTTGAATCCAGGCTGTTTCGTCATTTTTGTCAATATAAATGCCATATAACTTGAATAAATCCACGATAACGAATCGTTCCCCTTTTTCAGAGCGAAAAGATAAGCCTTCATAGTCATGACCACCACTTTTCACTCTAATTTGTATGCCAATTTTTTTGCTACAAAATATAATAGCCCTGATATCGGATTCGTTTGTCGGGGTTATTATAAAAATTGGATGTGAAGATGAAGAATTTAGCCACCTTGGATTTTTCTGACCATATTCTAAAAGATATGAATATGTTGGTGATTTTGGAATATGTATATGTTTTTCGATATTTTTGTCTGAAGTATGGCTATAAATGCAATTAAGAAACTCTTGTTGAGCATTAGTTTTAATAAAATTCAAGAATGAAACTAACAAAAATGGGAGAAATTGAAAATATCTTCCCATTTTTCGAAAATGAAAGAAGCTATAGGCAAGTGGCTTCTTTTATGGTGAGTCCAGGGGCGGACCTAGAGTCTGTCGAGGGGTTCAACCGAACCCCCCCGGGCAAAAAATTACGTTGTATGTTTAAGGTATTTTTAAGAATTTTTATGTTTATATATTAATTTTGAACCTCTTGAATATAAGATTAGAGGTTGCTTAGTGGTTGAGGGATTCAAACCTCAAATCTTAAGCACTGCTCTTTTTTTTTCGAACCCCCTTAATGAAAATTCTGAATCCGCCACTGATGGTGACCAAACTCTAGTGAGATTAAAGACTATAAATTAATTAATCAAATCTCAAATAGCACTTGTTAACATCTAGAAGTTGACTAGAATAAATATCAATTATTCTCTTTTCCTATATGAGCTATTATAATCTACTCAATTAGGTGTGTTTTCATATATAAATAGTGGCGGACAGACAATTCATGAAAAAATGATATAAAATTGATAATTGATATATAGTTAAGATGTGATAGTCGCAAAAAAGTGATAATTGAGATATTATTTTTTAAAACTATTATTTCTAAAAAGAATCTAGCAAATTACAGTGAGACATAAAAATCTGGTCATCAGCATGGAATTTTTGACTTTGAAAAGTAAGTACTATTTTTGTCAGTATTATTGGAAAAAAGAAAGATGCTTGTTTAGCCAATAATTTTTTTTTTAGGATGAGGATAATAATATTTATTGATTTGAAAAAGGATAAATATATTTAAACTATTGTAAATAATATATAGATATTCTCTGTCATACTTTTGGAATATTGGTGCTCATGTCGTCCAAAAATTAGAGCATATATACCTTTTATACTAATGGATATACACGTGTCATAATCTGATCCACCGATCGACATTTATTAGATATTGGATCAATGGATAAGATTGCGCCATGTGTCTCTATTTAGTCTTCCGTTAAAGTGAAGGACATATATGCTCTAGCTATTGAATGATAGAGAACGAAGAATATTTGCATATCATTTACAATAGTTTAGAGGTATATTTGTCCTTTTTTCCTTTATTGATTATTGAGCTGGCAAGGGCCATTTGGATTTTGGCTGTAAGCTAAAGAAAATGACTTTTATTTATTGTATGTATTAGACTATTAGCTCTATATATATGGAATATAGCACCTAAAATATCCTTTTGGTGTTACTTCTTTGGCCATGTTAGCTTTAATTTAAGTGGTTCATATTCAAGTGCTAATTCGGAATTTTTATTAAAAATATTATAATTTAATAAGATTAATAATCATATATTTTGTAAAATTTCACTAAGTGGGGTTTGAGGAGAGTAGAGTGTAAGCAAATCTATATCAATACCTCATGGAGGTAGATAGACTATTTCTGAAAGATTCTCGACTCAAGTGTACCAAATCCAAATAAAAGAAGAAAATAGTGACGAATGCATGACAATTAATAAGAAAAATAATGTGAAGTCTACAAGAAAGAAACAATAATAACAAAAACAACAAAATAGTGCGGTAATCGAAATACAATAAACAACACAAGACAAGAACTACAAGGGTACAAGCACAACTAATACTACAACATACACTAATAAGCCTATACCACGCCATTAAGTCGGAATTTTTATTAAAAATATTATAATTTAATAAGATTAATAATAATATATTTTATAAAATTTCACTACGTAGGATTTGAGGAGAGTAGAGTGTATGCAGACCTATATCACTACCTCGTGGAGGTGGAGAGACTATTTCTGAAAGACTTTCAATTCAAGTGCATCAAATCCAAGTAAAAGAAAAAAATAGTGACGAAAGCATAACAATTAATAAGAAAAATAGTGTGAAGTCTACAAGAAAGAAATAATAACAGCAACAACAAAATAATGCGATAATCGAAATACAATAAGCAACACATGACAAGAACTACAAGGGTACAAGTACAACTAGTACTACGACAGACACCAATAAGTCTATACCTTCACAAGCCAAGACAACACTCCACCCCTACTAACCTTCTATCCTAATACGTGACCACCACTCTTTCCTATCTAAAGTAATATCCTCGATAATATGAAGTTACATCATGTCCTATCTAATCACCTTTCCCCAATACCTTTTTAGCCTATGGGTAGAGACTAAAGCCCTACAACCACAAACACAATATAATTACTAGTAGTTAAATATTTTTCAAGTTTTATATCTTGAGACTTTCTAGAAATAGTTGCTTATTGTAGGTCGATTTAACTTGCCAAGGTAAAAAATAAAAAAATAAAAAAAATAACGGCATAAAGTCTTTTTTTAATTGAATAAACCACTCTTACATGACGAACAAAACAAGAAAATGAAGAACTACATGTGTTACATACATATCCCAATTATAAATAACATTTTTATATATTCACAGGACGATAAATAAAACAAGAAAAAAATGTTATAAGTGCTTAGATACGATAGATGGATGTGACTCAATGACTAAAGACAGACTATAGTCAAATCAAGTTGAGATAATTTGCAGTCACAGGTTCGAACACGTGGGATGGAGAAGCCTCAATAAGTTCCATTTGCCATTTCACGAGATGCATATACACAATCCAATCTCCGTTTCCTTTAGGGCTTGGCATTGGCATCACATATCCGGCTTTTCCGGCCCATGGAAAATGGTATGACCAGAAGGCTGGTTGATCCCATTCGAAATTAATCTTTTTCGCAGGAAAATGTTGCTCCGATGACACTACCACTGCGGGTCCACCACCATTCATGGCATATATTGTTGCGATAGATAGTTTATAACAATGCGCCTCAACCCAATCTATCAATCCAAGAAAATGCTCTTGTGTTTTCGTGATATCAAGAAATTCATGGACTACATTTGCCACCCAATGTAACGACTTCTCTTTTAGATCCTCAACTTTTTTCTCTCCAAATGGGATGGAGAGAACATTACCAAAATACCCTTTTAGCGATTTATCTTGATTATTAACATCTACATTATTACTTATCAATCTAGTCCGGCCGTCAACCACAATACCAAACCTAAAATTGTTGAAACCCGACGTTTCTTTATTAATTCCACATGCAACAATTTTCCATAGGAAAGCGCTGAATGATTCAAGTTTAGACCTCTGGGAGTACTTCGTGCCTTTTTTGTCATGACAATTGGATAATGATTGAAGGTGCTCAATTTGTCACCCGTGACATAGTAAATTCTACTAATGACTTGATCGTTAGGATTAAGGATTTCAGATTTCATGGGAGGTAGGGTTGATACTGGTACGTATAAGTCATCGATCGAGTCATCATAGTAACCAGGATGTCGAGGAAAAAGGGTCGATCGTCGAAACGATGGGAACTGAGAGAGTGGTTTGCATTGAGCTAATTCAGACCATGACACAAGAAACAAGTTGGCTGAGTATGCATCAGCAACTCTATGATCAAATGTGCAACCCACAATTATTCCTCCACATTTGAGTTGTGTAACCTGCGCCAAAAAATTGAATTATAAATTATTCAATAAACAAAACAAGAGTACAAAGTTAGGTTATGAGGGTTATCAACTTTTATTGCTTAAAAAAGTTAGTACTACCTTAATCTCAAGTTACGTGTCATACGTTTCTTTTTCATTTGTTTTAAGGATATATTTTTTATATATTCAATATCACAAATTTTAACAACTTCATTTTGTTTTCTAAACATTTTTGTTGAAAACATAATTAGTTAAGTAAATAAAAATATGTTTCATCTACTCTTTTTGTTCACTTTTATAAATCCATTATTCAAAAAAAAAAGATTTTCACTTTTATTTGTCACTTAATTTTAACATATAAAAAAAATACATTTTTTTCCTATTTTACTCTCAACGATTATTACTTAATGTTGTCCAAATCATTTTGCAAGATCAAAGATTAAACACTAACTACTATGGTTTAATGTCGATTATTATTTAATTTCTTAAGGTATGCAAAGTTCAAGCTGAACAAGTAAAAATGAACCCAAGGAGTAACAACTTAGCTTATGCTATTCGATGATAAAGATAGTTACACACTTCACAGTTTTAAAGTAGATAAAGGTACTCTATGACTTTATTCTTATCCTTGCTCGTTATAAAAGAATAAAAGTTTTTGTGTGTTTGACTCTTGAAAAGAATCAGACTCCCTATATATGAAATGGTAGGTTCATGATTTAGAGTTTATAAATGTAAGATTTACTTTTAGGTTACTAGATTCTAACTTAATAATTTATACATATTAAATAAATTTCTCAAGACAAATACAAAATTTAAGTCAAAGTGATCACTTAGTTTTGTCAAATCCATAACCCGAATTGTACATCCACCCTTAGGCATGTCACCCAGGTAGAGTTAAGGTCTACATCTGTATTACATCTTATCATTCTCAGACGCCACTTTTAAACTGATTACTGGACATGTTATCGTTGTTATGTTTGGGACATTCACTAGGTCACATGCATGAAAAAAAGGAGAAATTGTTTTGCACACAATTATTAAGACATATTTTACCTGAATAGCAAGAACACCATGCTTCTTTTTAGGAACAAATTTCCCCTCAATGCTTTCATCCGGATTATAAAAATTAATCTCTTTAAGTTCAACATCACCAAAAGCTTCTATAAAAGAAAAACCACCATTATTACAAAGAAACTCTGGTTCTCCGGCTGAATTTTCAACTATTTCTCCAGAAAATGCATAGTAAGAAACTAATGTTTCAGCCAAAGATGTTTTGAGTATTTTTACGATTGAGTTAAATTCTAAATTCATATTAATTTTCTCCGAAACTATAATGGGATTTAGATAGCAGAACATTACTCCGACCTCCAATGGAGGTAAGCAGGGGCGGACCCCATAGGACATTTTGGGTGCTCGAGCACCCATTAATTTCGTATTGAACTATATATATTTATATAAAAATTTGAAAGAAACGTATATAATTTAACCGTGAGCACCCACTATACAAGTTGTCAATTGGTTCAGTGGTCATTTGCTGGGGCTTAAGGTTGTTTGTTGCATCCATGTCTTAGGTTCGATTCCCTCTCTACGTAATTTTTTTTAATATTTTGAAGACCAACTCTTCTATACTGACTTATTTATTTCATTTGGACCTTTTATTTTTCACTCCTTGTGTTGATTGTGCTTTTTACTCTTTCTCTGTTTCGCTTTTGCTATTTTTTCTAAAAAAATATATATTTTCCGTCATTCAAAATAATATTTATTGTAGTTTTATTGTATTAATATTTTTTGCTATTGTTTTTTAATTTGATTGTCTATTTTATGACAAGTCATAAATTTGTTTACTTATATTTTGTGACGGTAGTCAAGGGAGCACCCATGACCTTACAATTTTGGATCCGCCACTGGAGGTAAGAATAAATCAAGATTAGATAATGGTAGCCAATGTTCTTGCATTGGCAACACTGCTGCAACTACTTCACTCTTGTTCACTTTCACATTGAAGTCTTTTTTGCACATATTATGTTGTTTGGAGTTGTGTGTGTTTATGGGAGGGGGTAGTTTGTGTAGTGGTTTGCTTTAGAGTGAGTGATAGATGGATGCATAGATGAGAGAGTTGTATTTATAGTGTAAGGGTAATGTTGGGTGGTGAAAAATTAAAGTTCATATATAATCGAAGTGTAATTCTGAAGTTTATGAGTTCTGAACTTATCTACGAATAGTATAAACATTGTTTTTTTTCTATAAACAAATTCTATATTGAATCAATGTTGGGTGGAATAACCATTCATAAGAAGTTTGACAAAGTGAAAAAGAAAGTGGATAATTGCATTATAAGAGCAAGTTTAGGTATACTAATAATAATATAATTAAATAACAAACAACAATATATTTAATATAAATATTTCATATAATATCTACAAGGTTTAATATAGTAGGGGGGTATTATATATATAATATAATTAGAATTGGTGAGAACAAGGTATTATTATGCATTAGTACAAGAGGTGGTTACGATTTAAGGAGTTTTTCTTGAACAAGTAAATAGAATCATATTTTAAATTATTCTTTATCTCTCCTCAGCTTGAGCCGAGTAAATGATACGTTGTATATCAAACAAGTTAATGATATTGATAAAAGGGAAAATAGTTAAAAATATCTCATGAATTAATTGATATAGGTCAAATTTATCATTCATTATACTTTTTATATTTAAAAGTATCATCTTCGTTATATTTTTAGTTTAAAAATATCTTTCTTACTAAGAGTTTGCTCCAAAATAAGGAAAACATATGATTACATATCTGTTGAACGTTTCAAAATGGATTAATTTTATTTATCCTCCATTTAAAATTCGAAATAGGTGCTCCTAATTTTAAAAACATAAAATATTCTTTCAATAAGAGGGGTGGATAAAGGAACTTTTTGAGATTACATGTCTATGTTGTTAATTATCTTAACACAAATATCATAAAATTGGTAAGTTAAATAAGGAATATATTACATTATTAATGTATTTTGACTTATTGTAAGAAATATTTACATTTTTTTACCATTAGCAACAAAATATTTGTATAGAGCATTACATGCACTCGTCATTTCTAGCTATCTATCTATATATAGCGTCAGTACATAAAAGTTTCAGTAAAAATAATACGTAGCAACATAACGATATAATAATATTAATCACAAATATAGCTAGATACAACAAATTTAATACTCCTTTCGTTCAATTTTACTTGTTACTTATTTCTAGAGTATGTTTTCATTTTTACTTGTCACTTTTGACATATCAAGAAAATACAATTATCATTTTCCATGTTTTACCCTTATCATTAAATACTATTAATGAGTACTACATATCAATTTAGGGAATCAGTGTGATAAAATACTTATACCAGTAATTATTTTTTTAATAAGTGTGCCAAATCAAATAATGACAAATAAAATGAACGGACGAAGTATTATTTGACAAATAATCACCAACCCATTAATATCAAAGATCTATGCAATTTAAAATCCTTTTTTGGTTGTTTTTTTCCCTATAAATGTTCTTCTCTTCTTGGTTTCTTCATGGGACCAACATTTCCATCTAAACGATTGAGAAATATACCAACTAATGAAAAAGAAATATATTTCCAAAATAGGAAAATGAAATGACATATAGCTTTATTGGAGTCCCATGTTTTGAAAAGTCAAAATTATGAAACTGTTTTTGTAAATGTATAATAATAATTTAAAGAAATCACATTAGTTTTACTTATTATATTATCTATATAGATTTAGATTCCAAACAAATTAAAGATAAGTTTTTACCAAATTAATTTCGTTAATGGAATCCAACCAATGGTTTCAATGTCTTTATATTTGTTAATTAAAGCATTTAGTCAACAAATTTAATAATGAAATTCACAAGTATTTTCTTCTTATAGTGACATTTTAAAAAATAAATATATATATCCATCGCCCTTCAAGCATCATATAATAATTTTATTTATCTGAAATTATTATAAAGATTGTCACTCCCCGAGCCTACACCATGGACGTCGCTGACAATTGAGAACCATTGCTGGCCCCAAGCGAACCCTTCGCCTGGCTTACTTACTTAGCGAAAGACTTAGACATAAGAAAGAGAATCCAAATACAAGATGACTCAACATGTCTCAAACTGAACTCATAATGTTTTAAAAATAAACATTTAACTTAGCCAAAATGGAAACTCAAATATGAACATAAGTAAATAACAAAATGATGACGAATGAACTAACATCTGACTGACTATCTATGAATCCTCTAAAACAATTGAGATGGATGTCGGGACAGGCCCACAACATCATAATGAACTATCTAATATTGAAAGTAAACAAAAGGGATTCTCCGAAATGCAAAGAGGCTTACCAACAGACTCTGAACTGCTCACTGGATCAACGATGCGCTGGATGCCGATCCTAGTTAACTGCGTCTGCATCATAATACGATGCAGGCCAACTGGCATCAGTACATTGAATGTACGAGTATGCGAGTAGGAATTCTAAACACAACAAAGGCTTGAAAAGAATCTGAAAGGAACTGAAGAACTTACCTGGCTCAACTCAACATAACTGAACTCATTTCAATATAAAACAGTTTAAAACAAGTGCAATATAAAGAAAGGCTGTTTAAAACATGATGTCAACTCTGTGAGTATGCAAAAATACAAATAACTTTGAGATGTATGTAAAAATACAAATAAACTGATGTATATAAAAATACAAAGTACTGCTGTGGGAGTTTCTCTAATCGACAACCATCACATAAAAGCTATTGTGATGATACAACGATCTCCCCCGCGCTGCCAGCGCATCTTATACCTTGCCACATGTATATATAGGACTTGAACTACTAAGTGGATCCACTAGTCTATGCGAAAAGGATTCATCTAAAAAGTTTGACCCTTTTCTACCCATGATGGGTACATGAGTTTTGGAGTTATGAGTTATCTAAACTCAAGCTCGTCCCCATATCGGTGCTCAATACTACTCCCAAAATATACTAGCTCTTTATGTTTTAAAAATATTCTTCTTTCTGTGATTTGAGATTAGTGCTCAAAAACTTACCTCAAAGGCTATCTTGGAAATCAAAGTTTCCCCTCTTGCTTCATTTAGAAAGCGATTACTCTTTTCTGAAAACTAGCCCGAAGGCTTTTTGAAAATATCAGTTTTCGTTCTTATTTAATCGTGAAAATATTTTAAATCTCTTTGGGAATACTTAGTCCCCATATACTTTTGAAGAAATGAACTTCAACTTTACTCTTTATTGAGCTCAAAACTTAAGTCTTAAAACAAGGTTAAAACGTTTGCAAAAGACTTTTGGAAAACTCTATGAACTTCTCTTAACTTGACTCTTGACTTTGATCTTAACTGCTCTTGACTTGGCTCTTAACTGGTCCTTGAATTGAATTATGGATTCAAGTATCGTGATTTGTGATAGGAAAGATCTCATGATGTTTAGGAATGAATTTAGATAGCTAAACATGAGAAAAAGACCAAAAATCAATATCTAAAGGTGGGTCCGCGACGCGGAGACATATTTAATTTTTAGTTTCGAAAATGACTTTTGAGGTAGAAGACTCCGTGACGGCTCCGCGACACGAAATGAAAATTCCCAAAACTGGGAACCAGCTTCACGACGCGCCACTGATGTCGGATTTCGTCCGACGAAATCTCTTCTTCGTTTTTCGGCTCTAAGCCCTCTAAACTTTGTGGGTTCTTTTACCCAACACTTAGAATCGATTAAATGTTCAAAGTACATCACATTATCGTCAAAATTTTACCTAAATTCACAGATTAGGATCAAACAACTTCTTAACGAATTCAGCGAAACAAGAATCTAATGAAACTTCAACAAACCCATTCAAGAACTCAATTTCTTAGCTTTCAAGAACTTAAATTCGCTGAACTAAATCATGATTGGCGCATGGGCGAATTAAACCAACGCTATGTGATCTCACATACCTTGTAGGGATCACCCCCGACGAAATCCACATGCCAAAGTTGACAATTTTGCCGAATCTTGAACGTTCTTCTCCTTTCTCGTCTTCTTTTCTCTTCTCTCAAAACCGTAACTTTGTTTTTCGAAAGTGTAAACTGACTAAGTTCAGTTTAGACCCCTTAGTAATTACCAAAAATGAATTAAAATAAAAGGTTAAGAAAAAGACCAAACTACCCTTCAAAAATTCAGATTTGGACATTTCCTTAATCCAACAACCCTACTTCCAAAAAGCACAACTTACTCATACAAACTCGGAATCGCGCAAACTTGGTGGCGTTGGAAAGATCATTCTAACCATATCTAGAAGTACACCTAAATCATCTTGAGCTAGGAGTTATGGCCGTTTGAAATTGACCAAAAACTCACTTTTCCTAACCTAAACAAATTTCCAGATTTTAAGTTCTTTCCAAAAATGACTATTTCCAATTCTTAGCTTCTTCCTAGCTATTTCAACTTGCGAGATGTTTCAATATCTCCCCCTTGGAAACATTCGTCCTTGAATGAGATTACTCTTACTAGGCTAAGGGTGGTAATATGAAGTTCAAACACCCAACAAGCAAGGCAATTACAACATGATAACTTATAATTTAAAGAGTACTAAGAAGAGAATTAGTACCTTGGTCTGCATTTTCTCCGGACTCAAAGAGATGTGGATATCTATTTTTCATATCTTCCTCAGGTTCCCAAGTAGTTTCCCCAACAAATTGATTCCTCCAAAGAACTTTGACTGATGCTACCTCTTTTGTTCTCAACTTGCGAACTTAGCAATCTAGAATCTGAACATAAATCTCCTCATAAGACAAGCTATCCTTGATGCTAATATTTTCGGTTGGTATGATAAGTGAAGGATCTCCCATACACTCCTCCAACATGGAGACATGGAATATCGGATGAATCGATGTTAACTCTTATGGTAACTCCAATTCATAAGCTACCTTGCCAATCATTTTGGAAATTCTATAAGGACCAAGATACTGGGGGCTAAGTTTCCCCTTCTTACCCAAACCTCATAACACCCTTCGTGAGTGAAACTTTCAAGTACACCCAATCACATAATCCACCTTGATACCTCAAAACACTATCTCCCCCTTGTTCAAAATCCATCACTTTTTGCTTATGAACACTTGCCTTTAATTCAAGCAATAAAGGATCTTGGTCCTGCTTTCCTTTTACTTCTAACACTAATGATGATTCAGTCCCATTCATCACCACCACTCCTCCTTCTGTGGAATCTATTAGTAGAACTCATAATTGTGCAAGTCTATGAACATCTTTTGCTAACTCTTTCTTATTTTCCTCAACATGGGCGGTACTACCCATAGACAACCTGCTTAAGGCATCAGCAACAACATTAGCCTTACCTGGGTGGTAAAGAATACTCATGTCATAACCCATGAGTAATTCTAGCCACCTCCTTTGTCTGAGATTAAACTCTTTCTGATTAAACACATACTGAAGACTCTTGTGATTGGTGAACACATCCACATGAACACTATAAAGATAATGACGTCATATTTTCAAAGAAAATACCACACCAGCAAATACTAAATCCTGGGTTGGGTAGTTTTTTCATGAACTTTCAACTGTCTAGAGGCATAAGCTATAACCTTGTCATTCTGCATTAATACACAACCCAAACCAACTCTAGATGCATCACAACCACAAAACCTTGAGTACCTTCTGGTAAGGTCAAAACTGGAGCAGTAGTTAACCTCTTTTTCAATTCCTGAAAGCTTTTCTCACAAGCTTCAGACTATTGAAACTTCACTGTCTTCTAAGTCAACTTGGTCAAAGGAGACGAAATAGATGCAAACCTTTCGATTAACCTTCTATAATAGTTATCCAACCCCAAGAAACTCCTAATATCCGTTGGAGATGTAGGTCTAGGCCAGTTCTGCACTGTCTCTATCTTCTGAGTGTCAACTCTAATTCCATCACCGAAAACTATGTGGCCCAAGAATGCCATAGACTCAAGCCAAAACTCACACTTATAGAACTTGGCATGCAACTTCCTATCTTTCGAAGTCTGAAAAACTATTCTGAGATGGCTAGCATGATTTTCTTCATACCTTGAATAGATTAGTATGTCATTAATGAAGACTATAACAAACATATCTAAATAAGGTTTGAAGACTCTATTCATGAGGTCTATGAACGCTGCTGGTGCATTAGTCAAACCAAATGACATGACCAGAAACTCATAATGACCTTAACGGGTCCTGAATGCTGTCTTTGTAATATCACATTCCCTTACTTTCAACTGCTCTTATAACTCTTTCAACTCTGCTGGTGCTATTTTATATGGCGGAATATATATCAGATGAGTATTTGGAAGAAGATCTATATCGAAGTCTATCTCTCTCTCTTAGGAGGGACTCCGAGAAAATCATCTGGAAAGACTTCTGGAAACTCTCTTACTACAGAAACTGACTGAATATGAGGTATCTCAACACTAGAATCATTAACTCGGACTAAGTGATAGACACACCCCTTAGAAACTAACTTCCTTGCCTTAAAGTATAAAATGAAATGACCCTTAGGCATTGCTGAACTGCTTTTCCACTCTAAGACTAGCTCAATTGGAAACTGAAACTTCATAACTCGAGTTCTACAATCTACTGAGGCATACCATGCATGAAGTCAGTACATACCTAAAATGACTTCAAAATCTACCATGGTACTTTTGTGATTGACGGAAACAGAACAATCACGATAAACTCTTTACAGGTGTAGAAACACTGAATGGTTCACTAAGTTGTTCAGGAATAACATCAAAATTCATAGCAACATAAGGAGTTACAAAAGGTAAACTCGCTCTTGGGTCTAGAAAAGCATAAACATTAAAGTCAAAGACTTAGATCATACCAGTGACAACATCTGGCGAATCCTCTTGCTCTTGGCGACTGTTGATAACATATAAGTGGTTTGTTCCTCTGCTAGTACCGAAAGTAGCCCATCTAGGTGCAGCTTTGTCTGGTGGAGCAACTGAAGTTGACTGGGCTCTATTTCCCTAGTACCTTTACCTTACCTGTTCTTTGGACACTCTCGCAAGAAATGCCCATTTTGACCATACTTGAAACAACCAATGGAGCCATCACGACACATCCTTGGGTGTTTCTTACCAAACTTAGCACATGCAGGAGGCTTACTACCTCTTTGTGCGATACTGCCTTGAGAATAGACAGGTTTAGCTCTGAAACTCTGGGATTCTGACTGTTGTACTCACTTTTTTTCGTAGATGCAGGTGCACTAGCAAATGATGGGTCAAGTCCCATCTTTTTCTGTTGGAAGGAAGACCGGTTTGCACTACTCTTTTACTGCCTGAACTCGTTCCCTGATGTCTTAGCCCTCTTATTCTTAAACTCTTCTCTATCCTTCAGCTTATCCTCCTCAACTTGTTGTACATGGATCATAAGCCTTGCTAAGTCCATATCCCCTATCAACATAGTTACCTTGCCTTCTTTGCGTGACTGATGACACAACCCAATAACAAATAAACTCATCCTGCTCCTCATGTCAGAAACCATCTCCGGAGCATATCGGAAAAGTTGTGTAAAATTCAGATTGTACTCATGTGCACTCATAGACTCTGGATTAAGGGTGAGAAACTCTCTTATCTTTGCCTATCGCGACTCACGGGGAAAGAAACGTCCCATGAGAGCACTCTCAAACACAATCCAATTCATTATTGGCACATCCTCAGCCCTATTATTTTTCCATTGGTCGAACCAGATTCTAGCGACATCCTTCATTTGGTATGCAGCTAGTTCCACCCTCTCCGCATCAGCAACATGCATCACATCAAACACTCTTTTTAGCTCCTCAATGAAGTTCTCCGGATCCACAGTGACACTTGAACCTGTGAAGCTTGGTGGGTTCATCCTTAAAAGCTCATGGATCCTTGAAGTATCATCCACTTCCTGTTGATTATCCCTCTGTCCAACTTGATAGGTCACAACTTGACTTAATATCCGAATATCATCACGAAATTCAGCGTTGGTGACCTCTCCTTGGGGTTGCACTTGTAGTGCATTTGGTACTTTTTGTTCCTCGACATTTCTCCTAGTAGAACGACCTCTGACTTCTTTTCGTGGAGGCATGATTATTTGGAAACACGCGCAAGCACGAATTAGAGGGAAACTTTTTTAGAGATCAAACTTTAACGCATGAAGTGAGTGTGAAAGAAATGAGAAATTTTCCTCAATATTGCAGCCTCCTAATAATAGATGTGGCGCACTTCATACTGATAACTAGGACTCTACAGTTATGGCTTAATAGACTGCCTAGGACTTTTGAACTCTGTGCTTTGATACCAAGTTTCTTATTCCCCGAGTCAACACCCTGGACGTGGCTGGCACTCGAGAACCATTACTGACCCCAAGCGAACCCTTGGCCTAACTTACTTACTCAGCGGAAGACTTAGACATAAGAAAGAGAATCCAATTACAAGATGACTCAACATGTCTCAAATTGAACTCATAATGTTTTAAAAATAAACAATTAACTTAGACAAAATGACAACTCGAATTTGAACATAAGTAAATAACAAAATGATGACGAATGAACTAACATCTGACTGACTATCTATGAAGCCTCTAAAACAACTGAGATGGATGTCAGGACAGACCCACAACATCCTAATGAACTATTTAATACTGAAAGTAAACAAAAGGGATCCTCCGGAATGCAAAAAGGCTCACCAACAGACTCTGAACTGCTCACTGGATTAATGATGCGCTGGATGACGATCCTGGTTACCTGCGTCTGCATCATAATACGATGCAGGCCATCTGACATCAGTACATTGAATGTACAAGTATGCGAGTTGGAAAGCTAAACACAACAAAGGCTTGAAAAGAGTCTGAAAGAAACTGAAGAACTTAACTGGCTCAACTCAACTCAACATAACTGAACTTATTTCAATATAAATCAATTTAAAACAAGTGCAATTTAAAGAAAAGTTGTTTAAAACATGATGTCAACTCTGTGTATGCAAAGATATTGTAATGCCCCATAAATTATTTAAACCAAGACTTGAACCATCCTTCGTTGTTAGTAGGATTTTTACCAAGGAATTTAAAATTTATTAAGTGTTAAGTTACTAGATGTATCACCTTGAGTTCAAAAAAGAACTAAATTGGAAATAGCAAAATCTGAAATTTTGCAAGTTAAGCTAAGTTTGAGTTTTGGCTTGACTTTAAATGACCATAACTCCTAGCTCAGGATGATTTAGGTGTGCTACCAGATATATTAGGAAATATCTTTGAATTATATTTCCAACACCACTAAGTTTTCTAAGTTTCGAGTTTGGATGAGTGAGATATGACCTTTTGAAGGTAGGCTGTCCAGTTAAAGAAAGTCAAAACCGGAAATAGTGAGGGATATTTTGGTCTTTTCCTTACCCAATCAGATTTAATTCATTTTTAGTAATATTTTAGGGGTCTAATATGATTAGGTTCAGTTTTTATAATCCTAGTTTATGCCTAGGGTTTTAGTTGAAAGTTCAAGAAGAGAAAATAACAAGAGAAAAGAGGAGAAAAGAGAAAGGATCGAAGCGTTCGCCGAGATTTTTACATCTTGTTGCGGATTTTCGCCATGGATTAATCCTTAAGAGGTATGTAAGCTTCCATAGTGTTTGTTTAATTCACCCACACTCCAATTATGTTATTTTCAGCGCAATTTCGTTCTTAAAGTTGAAGGATTAGAGTTCTTGATGAGTTCTTGATAGGTGTTCTTAAAGTTCATTCTAAATCTTGTTGTGTTGGGGTTTTGATGATTTCTTAAGATGAAATTTAGTAATGTGAGTGTTGTTTTGAGTATATTAGAGTGTACTTATTTTGAGTAATTGAATCCAAGTGATTGGGGAAGAAACCATTCGATTCTAGGCGAGTTGGGGTGACAAAACGAGCAAGGAAAATTCGTCATATTTTCTGGGTTGGGGCCTGGTGCGATTCGCCAGCCAGAGCGCCCCAGACCCTCCTCTAAACTTTAGGGGCTGGCGCCCCGTGCCACCCATAGCGCCAGAGTTGCTTGCCCCATCCAGTTTGTCGTTGGTTTCCCTGTTTGAGTTCGTTTAAAGTATACCTTCATTCCTTTTCGATTCTAAACTACTTCTAAACACCTAGAAATCATTCATAACATGATCGTAACCTTGAATTCATAATTCAAATTCAAGATAGAGTTGACAGTTAAGTTTTGAGAATTCTTTCGAACACTCTAAGAAAGTCCCTTTGAGTTCTTTTGAAGAGTCTTCTACAACTTCTAGTAACTTGTTTCAAGACTCAAGTAAGTGAGAATGAGAGCAAGGAGATTGTATTCATGAGTCTACTCTATCACCTAGATTCTTCATATAATGAACCATAACTCTTGAATTCATAATTCACATTTAAGAGAGAGTTAAAAGTAGAGTTCAAGAAAGCCATTGAGTTCAATTGTGACTCCTTTGAGATCAATCATCGATTTGAACTAAGTCTTGAGGTAGTAAGTAAGAGAATGAGAAGTGTCGTATACATGAGTTCCATGTAGATTGTAAACTTTCTAGTCGAGTCGTTCATGCCCATAAATTCCGCACGGACTCAATAAATTGAGTATCATTGAGAGGGGTAATACCTTCAACTTCTAAGTCTTGAGTATTGAGTTCCCAATCCCCTTTGAGATTATATTTCTAATCATGGGACTATTACATGTTACCCATGAAGTCCTTGAGTTGAATTGTTCACGTTCATAATTCGGCATGAACCATATTTTAAGAAGTTTTTTACAAACGTTTTAACTTTGTTTTAAGACTTAAGTTTTGAGTTAAGAAAAGAGTAAAGAGTTGAGTTCTTTTCTTTAAAAGAGTATATCGGGACTATGAATTCCCAAAGTGTAAATGTTTTCACATTTAAACAAGAAAGGAAACTGAGATTTCAAAAGAGCCTTTGAGCTAGTTTTTTAGTAAAGAGGAAACTATGATTTCCAAGAGAGCTTTTAAGCTAAGTTTTGAGTAATTATCTCAAACCAAAGAAAGAAGTTGTTTAAAACATATGAGCTAAGTATATTTTTGGGAATAATATTAAGCACCGATATGGGGATGCGAGTTCATATTAACTCAAGTCTCTATAAACCATGTAGTCATCATGGGTATTAATGGGTCATACTTTTTAGATGATCACATAAGTTAAGCTAGTGGATCCACTAAATTAAGCGTTCTATATGACGACAAAGTATAAGACAGTTCTGGCAGAATGGGCAAGACGCTGTATCACCACTTAGGCTCATAGTGGTGGTTGTCGGTTAGAGAAACTCCCACAGAAACTATATTACTTTATTATATAAGTAAAGTTGAGTTTGTTATTGCATTTTTTTTAACGAACTAAGTTGTTTTTATTGTTTTATAAAGCTTTCCATATATTGCATGTGTATTGTTGCTTTATATTGAGTTGAGTATCTAGAGTTGAGTACCCAGAGTCGAATATCATAACTTTTAGTTGAGTATCTAATCTCTGAGTTGAGTGTTTTATCCTTGAGTACTTCTGAGTTGAGTAAGTTGAATAGTTTTGAGTATCCTTGAGTATTCCTTGAATGAGTAAGTTGAGTAGTTTTGAGTATCCTTGAGAATTCCTTGAGTTGAGTAAGTTTGAAAAGAGGTAAGTATGTTTCCATTTTTATCAAAGTTCAAGCTTATGTTTATGCTTTAGAATTCCTCTTACATGCTCGTACATTCCACGTACTGAGCCATTTGGCCTGCATCTTCTCATGATGCAGACACATGTATTCAGGATCATTATCATGAGCTTCGTTGATACATCCGAGAGTTTGAGTTAGCTATGGCAAGCCTCCTTACTTCTGGAGGATTTCATTTACTTTTCAGTTTAGTCAAGATGTTGTGGGACTTGTCCCGACTTTCATCTTTATCAGTTAGAGGCTTCATAGATAGTCAGTATAGTTGAGAAGTCTGTATTATTCATTTTATTAAATGTTTTAAAGACTTAAGTTACTTATTTTATGGCGAGTTGAATATTATTTTTATATTCAGAGTCTTTCATTTGAGTCTAAGTTATGTATTTCAATTTCATGAATTTTTATTTAGTTTTTAAGCTTTTGTATGCTTGAGTTAGTCTTCCGCTTGTAGACAACCAGGATGATGGTTCGCTTAGGGACCAACAATGGTTCTCGAGTGCCGGCCACGTCCAGGGTGTAGGATCGGGTCGTGACAGATACAAATAACTCTGAGATGTATGTAAAAATACAAATAAACTGATGTATATAAAAATACAAAGTACTGCTGTGGAAGTTTCTCTAACCGACAACCATCACATAAGAGCTATTGTGATGATATAACGATCTTCCTGACGCTGCCAACGCATCCTATACCTTGCCATAGGTATAGGATCTGAACTACTAAGTGGATCCATTAGTCTATGCGAAAAGGATTTATCTAAAAAGTATGACCCTTTTCTACCCATGATGGCTACATGATTTATGGAGACGTGAGTTATCTGAACTCAAGCTCGTCCCCATATTAGTGCTCAATACTACTCCCAAAATATACTAGCTCTTTATGTTTTAAAAACATACTTCGTTCTGTGATTTGAGATTAGTGCTAAAAAACATATCTCAAAGGCTATCTTGGAAATCAAAGTTTCCCCACTTGCCTCATTTAGAAAACGATTACTCTTTTTTGAAAACTAGCCCGAAGGCTCTCTGAAAATATTAGTTTTTGTTCTTATTTAAATGTGAAAACGTTTTAAATCTCTGTGGGAATACTTAGTCCCCATATACTTTTGAAGAAATGAACTTCAACTTTACTCTTTACTGAACTCAAAACTTAAGTCTTAAAACAAGGTTAAAACTTTTGCAAAAGAATTTTGGAAAACTTTATGAACTTTTCTTAACTTAACTCTTGACTTTGATCTTAACTGCTCTTGATTGGACTCTTAACTGGTCCTTGAATTGAATTATGGATTCAAGTATCGTGATTTGTGATAGGAAAGATCTCATGATGTTTAGGAATGAATTTAGATAGCTAAACATGAGAAAAAGACCAAAAATCAATATTTGAGGGTGGGTCCGCGATGCGGAGACATATTTAATTTTTAGTTTCGGAAATGACTTTTGAGGCAGAAGACTCTGTGACGGCTCAGCGACGCGAAACGAAAATTCCCAAAACTGGGAACCAGCTCCGCGACATGCCATTGATATCGGATTTCGTCCAACGATATCTCTTCTTCGTTTTTCAGCTTTAAACTCCATGGGTTCTTTTACCCAACACTTAGAATCGATTAAATGTTCAAAGTACACAGATTCTACTCAAAATCGAACCTAAATTCACAGATTAGGATCAAACAACTCCTCAACGACTTCAACGAAACAAGAATCTAATGAAACTTCAACAAACCCATTCAAGAACTCAATTTCTTAGCTTTCAAGAACTTAAATTCGCTGAACTAGATCATGATTGGCACGTGGGCGAATTAACCCAACGCTATGTGATCTCACATACCTTGTAGGGATCACCCCCAATGAAATTCACAAGCCAAACTCGATGATCTTGACAAATCTTGAACGTTCTTCTCCTTTCTCCTCTTTTCTCCTCTTATTCTCTTCTCTCAAAACCCTAACTTTTTTTCCAAAAGCGTAAAATGACTAAGTTCAGTTTAGACCCCTAAGTAATTACCAAAAATGAATTAAAATAAAAGGGTAAGGAAAAGACCAAACTACCCTTCAAAAATCCAGATTTGGACATTTCCTTAATCCAACAACCCTACTTCCAAAGGGCACAACTTACTCATACAAACTCGGAATCACGCAAACTTGGCGGCGTTGGAAAGATCATTCCAAGAGCTTTATATCTGGAAGTACACCTAACTCATCCTGAGCTAGGAGTTATGGCCGTTTGAAGTTGACTAAAAACTCACTTTTCCTAACCTAAACAAATTTCCAGATTTTCAATTCTTTCCAAAAATGACTATTTCCAATTCTTAGCTTCTTCCTAGCTATTTCAACTTGCGAGATGTTACAAAGATGGAAGTGGTTTTGCTAATTAAACTCAAGAAATTGTACAAAACTATTCTTAAGAACCCTTGGGTTTGTTTAATACTAAGGAAGATATTATTCAATATATTTTGAAAAATACTTCTTCCAAAATAACAATTTTTTATAAAAAAAAAAAATGAGAAAATGACTATAAGTAAAAAAAAAAACAATAAATTTCATAAGTACACACTCCAAGTTCGTTGTCTCCTCTTTATTTATCCACCCTGCCACTCTGAACTCCCACTCTGTGTCTCATAGTGTTTTGCTATACATAAATACTTTTGCGATATTGTTTTATGGCTTACTTACCAAATATTATAAGAGTGATAGAATACCTTTTACTAATGAAAATACACAAGTTTTATGATAAATACTTAAATTTTTATTCATATTAATATCAATTGAAAGTTTCTTTAAATATATATTTATATGATAGCATATTTTAGTGTTTATAGTTGAATCAATTTCTTAAAAAGGTATTTTCAAACAAGAGTAATACCGATCGGTTTCTTGTCTTTTATTATATCAAAAAAATAAAATGGAATCTATGCTTTCTAATTTAAAAAGAGTTTTGAAATATTGAGTTTTATGAATTTTATTTTATTTTACTTTCTGACAAAAAAATGTGTGATCATTTGGTAATGGCCATTGCTATTGCTCAAAGTTGTTAAACATGAAATAAAATTAATACAATAATAATTTTAATATAACTTGCTAAAATATCTTAGTAAATAAAAATGGTTCAATCAAAACTAATACGATTTCTTACATGCTTCCCAATATAATTGACCTCTAAATAAATTAAATTTTTTAAGACATTATCTATTAAATTAATACAACTTAATGAGAAAATAAATTTATTTTTAAATTTTTTATTCTTAGTATCAAAAACTTAATTAAAAAAAGGAAAATATTGAAAAATTCATGCAGGGCGGAGTGAAGCGGGTTGAAATGAAAAAGATTGTAATGTGGGCGGAGTGGAGCAGGTTAACATTTGCAATCATTTTTCATTGCAAATATATATATATATATATATAACCAAAATTTGACATCTATATACTATGTAAATATTCCAAGAAAGGGGTGTCGTTTGACACTCCTCGGACAAAGGTAGCTCTACCCCTATGAAATATGATAAACAAAACATGACAAGAACTATAAGGGTACGACATGCACTAATTAATAATAAGCCTATACATTCGCAAGGCAAGACACCATGATACGCCTACTAACATTCAAACCTAATACACGATCCTTCTTATTTAAAGTCATGTTCTTGGTAATATAAAGTTACATCTAATCACCTCTTCTCAATACTTTTTTGACCTACCTTTACCCCGACCCTTCGCGTACCTCTACAACCATACATAGTATAATTACTAGTAATTATTTATTTTCAAGTAATTATATCCGGAGACTTTCTAGGAGTAGTTGCTTATTGCAGGTCGATTTAACAATATTGACTTCAAGTTGACCCTGTTTTAATTTATTTTCTCCAGGGAGAATTAGGATTTCTGAATTTATATTTAATTAGAGAAAAAGAAGCTAGAAGAATGAGTTATCTATAAATTATTTATATGTATTATATAGATTTAAAAAAATAAAATAATATACAGTTTTAGTCAAAGCTAATGCAACTGTCGAACAATAAGCAGAACTATAACTCCATCCTACTTATATGTGGTCAATAATGCACGAAGGTTTTTTGTTTTTAAATTTCAAATCAAACAACTATTACATGATGAAGAGAACATGAAAATGAAGAACTACATATGTTAAATATATAGATGTCCAAATTATAAATAACATTTTAATTTGCATATTCAAAGGATGATAAATAAAACAAGAAAAAAAAGCATTAAAACTACTTAAATAGGATAGATGGATGTGACTCAATGACTAAAAATAGAGTATAGTCAAATCAAATTGAGATAATTAGCAGTTACGGGTTCGAACACGTGGGATGGAGAAGCCTCAATAAATTCCATTTGCCATTTCAAGAGATGCATATGCACAATCCAATCTCCATTTCCTTTAGGGCTTGGCATTGGCATCACATATCCCGTTTTTCCAGCCCACAGAAAGTGGTACGACCAGAAGGCTGGCTGACCCTATCCAAAATTAATCTTTCTCGCAGGAAAATGTTGCCCCGATGACACTACCACCACGGGTCCATCACCATTCATGGCATATATTTTTGCCATGGATGGTTCAGGACGATGCGCCTCAACCCAATCTATCAATCCAAGAAAATGCTCTTGTGTTTTCGCGATATCAAGAAATTCATGGACTACAGTTGCCACCCAATTCAACGACTTCTCTTTTAGATCCTCAACTTTTTTCTCTCCAAATGGGATGGAGAGAACATTACCAAAATAACCTTTTAGCGACTTATGTTGATTATTATCATCTACATTATTACTTATCAATCTAGTCCGACCATCGACCACAATACCAAACCTAAAATTGTTGAAACCCGATGTTTCTTTATTAATTCCACATGCAATAGTTTTCCATAGGAAAGCGCTAAATGATTCAAGTTTAGACCTCTGGGACTTCATGCCTTTTTTGTCATGACAATTGGCTAGTGATTGAAGGTGCTCAATTTTGTCACCCGTGACATAGTAAATCCTACTAATGACTTGATCATTAGGGTCAAGGATTTCGGGTTTTGTGGGAGGTAGGATTGATATTGGTACATATAAGTCATCGATCGAGTCATCATAGTAACCAGGATGTCGAGGAAAAAGGGACGATCGTCGAAACGATGGGAGTTGAGAGAGTGGCTTGCATTGGGCTAATTCAGACCATGACACAAGAAACAAGTTGGCTGAGTATGCATCAGCAACTCTATGATCAAATGTGCAACCCACAATTATTCCTCCACATTTGAGTTGTGTAACCTGCAGCATAAAATTGGGTAAAATTTCAAGAAATTAAATAAATAAAACAAGAGGACAAAGTTGGGTTATGAGGGTTGTCTACTTTTATTGCTCAATTAGAAGAGTTACACTTCTTTAATCTCAATTCTTTTTTAGTCTCGTCTTTTTATGTATGTAGTATCACAAATTTCAAAAACTTCATTTGTGTTCAAAACTTTGTAATCATTTTCTCAACAATCAAGACTAAATATTTTTGTTGAAAACATGATTAGTTTTTAGGTAAATAAAAGGCATAATACATAAATAAATCCTTTAATTTGGCTTTGTTTCAGATTTATACCCTTCATCTTTTGGTATGCATAAGTAGACGACACTTTAATTTGTATAAAATTGAGCAAGTAGACATGTGAGTCCTAAGTGATATAATAAACATGGGATACCACGTAGGATGAAAATTTTCATATAGGATGTCACGCAGGACGCGTGTGTCTATTTGTTCGACTTTATATATGTTTAAGTGTCTACTTGTGCACACCCAAAGTTGGAGGGCATAAATGTGAGCTAAGGCCAAATTAAAGGGCATATTTATGTATTATGCCTAAATTAAAATATGTTTAATCTACTCCTTCCATTCATTTTTATTTGTCCACGATTTTAAAACATAAATTACTTTTACTTGTTACTTTTAATATATCAAAAAAATAAACTTATTAATATTTTTCCTATTTTACTCTCAACATTAATTACTTATTGTTCAAATCATTTCTCAAGACTGATGACTAACACCAATTAATATGGACTAATGTCGATTATTGTTTCTTTAGGGTATGCTAAGTCTAAACTGGACAAGTAAAAGTGATCGGAGGGATTAACAACTTAGCTTATGCTATTCGATAATGAAGATAGTCACACACTTTAAGTGGTATTAAAGTAGACAAAGATATTATATGAGTCCGAATCTCATCATCACTTATCATCAATTTTTTTATTTTGCGTGTTTGTCTCTTGAAAAGAATCAGATCCCTTATATGAAGTGGTAAGTTCATGATTTGACATTTATAGACGTATGCTTTTAGTACTTTTAAGTTCCTAGATCCTAAAATAAGTTATATATTTAATAGATTTTTCAAGACAAATATAAAATTTAAGTCAAAGTGATCAATCACTTAGTTTTGTCAAATCCATAACCCGAATTGTACATCCACCTTTACGCTTGTCAAGATGCTTTTAGTACTTTTAAGTTCCTAGATCCTAAAATAAGTTATATATTTAATAGATTTTTCAAGACAAATATAAAATTTAAGTCAAAGTGATTAATCACTTAGTTTTGTCAAATCCATAACCCGAATTGTACATCCACCTTTATGCTTGTCAAGGGAGTTACAAAATCACATTGGTCACACACCTCAACGATTAATAATATTTTCAAATCATGTTTTAAAAAAATCGAGAGTATATCAGAAATAACTAGCCTCTTTAGCACCTCACACAAATAGGATTAAGGTTTATGTATTACACCTCATTCTTTTTCATATAAGATTAAACTGATTACTGAATATATTGTTATCATTATTATCTTTGTTATATATGTTGGGATATTCACTAAGTCACATGCATGGAATAAATAAGAAATTGTTGTACACATAATTAATACCTGAATAGCAAGAACACCATGCTTCTTTTTAGGAACAAATTTTCCCTCAATGCTTTCATCTGGATTATAAAAATTAATTTCTTTAAGCTCAACATCACCAAAAGCTTCTATAAAGGAAACACCACCATTATTGCAAAGAAGCTCCGGTTCTCCGGCTGAATTTTTAACTATTTCTCCAGAAAATGCATAGTAAGAAACTAATGTTTCAGCCAAAGATGTTTTGAGTATTTTTACGATTGAGTTAAATTCTAAATTCATATTAATTTTCTCCGAAACAATAATGGGATTTAGATAGCAGAACATTACTCCGACCTCTAATGGAGGTAAGAGTAAATCAAGATTAGATAATGGTAACCAATGTTCTTGCATTGGCAACACTGCTGCTACTACTACTTCACTCTTGTTCACTTTCACATTGAATTTTTTTTTGGGATTCATCTCTTATTTTTTTAGGGGGGGGGGGGGGGGGGAGAGTGGTTGGAGAAATTGAGAAGTGTAAAAGGTTTGCTTTAGAGTGAGTGATGGATGGATGAGAGAGTTGTATTTATAGTGTAAGAGAACTTTTATATTATCAGATATATGATCATTTAAAAGTTTAAACGATTACAAGGAATCAATCATAAAAAAATCTATTTAGTAATTCAAAAATTAAGACATGCACATATCGTAAATTCAGAAATGATGTCAGATTCTGAAATTTATAATTAATATGTAAATAAAAAATATTTTGTACAGTTAAATATATATATATATATATATATTTGATAATTTTTTAAATATAAATATAAAGTCTTAATAAAATTATTGAATTTATCGAAAATATCTATTGTAATTTTATCCTGATTATATCAAATTAATACATACTGATAATATAAATATCCTTTCTGCATTGACTAATGTAATTGAGTGGATAATCATCATTCATAAAAAAGTGTGACAACATGACAACAAAAGTAGATAATTGTATTATAGTTACAAGTTTAAGTATATTGATGATAAAAATGACTAACAAACAACATATCAAACTATTAGAAATTCTTTTTTTCGTTTTATTTAGGTGGAGCAATCTGAACTCTCGATAGAAAATGAAAGAAGCTATAGGCAAATGACTTCTTTTATGATGTCCAAAATTTTGTGAGATGAATGACTATCAATTAATTAACTAAATCTCAGATATCACTTGTTAACCTCTCGAAGTTGACTAGACTAATTATCCGTTATTCTTTTTTTCTATATGAGCTATCACTATCTACTCAATTAGGTGTGTTTTAATATATAAATAATGACATATAGGCAACTCATGAAAAAATGATATAAAATTGATAATTGATAGTTGAGATATTATTTTTTAAAGCTATTATTTCTAAAAAGAATCTAGCAAACGTTACAGTCAGACATAAAAGTGTGGTCATCAGCATGGCGTTTTTGAATTTGAAAAGTAAAGTACTATTTTTTTCAGTATTATTGGAAAAAAGAAAGATGCTTGTTTAGTCAATATTTTTTTTTTTGGATGAGGATAATAATAGTTATTGATGGAAAAAGGACAAATATACCCCTAACTATCGTAAATGGTATGTAAATTCTTTTTACCATACTTTTGGGATATTCTGCCGTCCAAAAACTAAAACATATATACCATTTATACTAACGAACATACATGTGTCATAATCTTATCCATCGACTGACATTTATTAAATATTGGATCGACAAATAAGATTGCGCTATGTGTCCCTAGTTAGTCTTCCGTTAGAGTGAATGACATATATGCTCTAGTTATTGAATGACAGAAGACGACAGGTATTTGCATACCATTTATGATAGTTCAGGTATATTTGTCCTCTTTCCCTTTATTGATTATTGAGCTGGCTAGGACCATTTGGATTTTGGCTGTAAGCTAAAAAAATGACTTTTATTTATTGTATGTATTAGACTATTAGCTCTATATATATATGGAATATAGCACCTAAAATATCCTTTTGGTGTTACTTCTTTGGCCATGTTAGCTTTAATTTAAGTTGTTCATATTCAATTGCGAACTCGGAATTTTTATTAAAAATATCATTATTTAATAAGATTAATAATAACATATTTAAGAAAATCTTACTAAGTGGGATATGAGGAGAGTAGAGTCTACGTAGACCTATACCACTACCTTGTGGAGGTAAAAGACTATTTCCGTGTCACGACCCAAGCCTAGGGCTTAGACGTGACCGGCAAATGGGGAACCCGAGGGAACCCCAAACAAGCCTCATAGCATATCATTACACATCCTTGGTCGCGGAAGCAATTAAAATGACCATAAGCAATAAGCATAATCAAGGGGAATCGGGACTAAGGGAGCAAGAAAAAAAAAGGAATGATACATAAATACCATAGATGAGTCAAGCTCAAGCATAATACAGAACTTGTCCAACCCCACCTCTAAATATAAATAGTTAGCGGGGGCCGAGACAAACTACCGGGCTCACCCTCATAGTCAAAACATAACTAAAAAGAAAAAAAGGTTTTATACATAGCAAAAGATCATGAGCAACGTCCCCGGAATGAAGGACTCACCAATAACCTTAATAGGAAATCGAATTAGCCACGTGGAGGAGGATGGTCAGACGGTGCTCCGGTCCCTACATGGTGACATCATGTAGGCATAGAGTATGCATTAGTACGTTTGAATGTACTAAGTATATGGGATGCAATGCAATGCAACAATGGATGGACATCATAGACAAAATGCATAATCGTACCCGATATATAACATATTAATGAGATCATATGTATAATGATGCTTATATAAAAATCATATTTAGTAGGGCATAGTATATGTGTAGTGAGTGACCATCAATATAGCATTTCCAAGGCCTACCACCCCCTTGGAGAGGCGAAAGAGGTACAAACCCCTCAATGTGGTTACCCTGGCCTACCCCCCCGAGCTAGGGACCAAGGTACAAACCCCTCGATATGGTTATACGGGCCTACTACCCCCTGTACTAGGCAACCAAGGTACAAACCCCTCGATACGGTTATACGGGCCTACTACCCCCCGTACTAGGCAACCAAGGTACAAACCCCTTGATACGGTTACCCGAGCCTACAACCCCTCGAGCTAGGCTCGGTTGACTCACACACTATATAGAGAAAATCATATACATGTATCCATTTCATCATCATTTCAATACTTATATAATCATCCGACTCATAGGACGTACATTGGACCTTCCATTTCATAAGAATTCTATAAATGACATTTTATCAAACATATGGTGGGCTACTTGTACATGTAAATAAAATAATGTGTTTCAAGAGTACTAAGTCCAACCAATTTCAAAATCCATATAAAACAGCCCACCAACAACATACATATATATACATATATAACAACCTTCATAATTTGATCATGGAGACATGAAAACCATAAACATCACATAATAATACCATTTCATGAAAATATGCAAGATAGACCTTAATAGGGTGTGTAGTAGTGATTCCATAATTCAAGAGTTCATAAATGATCATAAGGACCCATAAACTTGAAGTAAAATAGAGGATAAATGGTTGGACTTGTGGAAAGGAAGGTTTCCACAATCAACCCACATACCTCAACTTTGGAGAATTCTTGATGAAGATTGGAATGGAGAATTGCTTGAGATTGAATCTTGAATCCGGAATTAAAGCTTGGGATTCTTGAATTTGGTGGATGATCTTGGTGGAATTTTGGAGAGGGCTTAGAGAGTGTTCTTGGATGTTTTGAAGTTAAATGACTAAGTATGGATATGTCCCCTTTTTATAAAAAAAAACGTCCCAACACTTAGAAAAAAAAATGAGGCGGGTGAACAGTGTTTTTGGTTACTGGAAATTGCAATTCTGCCGAGACAGGTTTTACGAAAACGGTCATAACTCCTTCATCCTAACTCGGAATGAGGTGAAACAAATTGCGTTGGTAAGCTAACTCATAGAGCTTCAATTTTGATAGTTTGAGCTCCTTCCAGTTCCTTGTGTGCTAAGAGATATGCCCCTTTAAAGTTGACCCTCAAAATCGCATTTTTTGCGATTTTCGAATTTTGATACGGTTCCTCTAAAATTCGGGTTAGACCCATTTCCCACTCAATTTGACCCCCTGAATAAGAATATGAAGTCGAATTTCCGAAATGATGCACGGATTTTGAGATATATGGAAATTACAATTTTAGGTGTTTCCGAAGCACATTTTCGGGCATTTTTGGGGTCGTTTCATTCCGAAAGACTCGACTCAACTGCATCAAACATAGGCGTATCTAAGGGGGGGGGGGTCACCGGGTTCACGTGAACCCATGGTTCCCTCTCGAGATTATATATAGTAGTGTTATATTTTTAAAAAATATTGAAATATAGATGTGTGAACCCACACTCAGAGTATCACATAACGCGATTATGACTGGGTGCACCTCTCTCCGAGAGGTTAGAAATTTGAATTTTATATTTATCTTGCTTTATTTTTCTTTCTAAAATTAGATATCACTTCTCTAAGTGGTAATTGATATCACTTTTGGCATTTTAATTAATTTAATATATATATATATATATTTATTTTTTTAAACCTATAATTTTAAAATTTTAATGATTTTCAATAGTAAGAACCTAAATGTCGAACCGATCAAATTTATATCATAGATCAACTTTTTTTTAAATAGGCACACCCATCATCTCAAAATCCTGGATACGCCTCTGGCATCAAATCCAATTAAAAGAAGAAAATAGTGACGAAAGCATAACAATTAATAAGAAAAATAGTGTGAAGTCTATAAGAAAGAAACAATAGCAACAACAACAAAATAATGCGATAATCGAAATACAATAAACAACACATGACAAGAACTACAAGGCAACAAGTACAACTAGTACTACGACAGAAACTAATAAGCCTATACCTTCGCAAGTCAAGACAACACTCTACCCCTACTAACCTTTTATCCTAATACGTCACCACCACTCTTTCCTATCTAGAATCATGTCCTCGCTAATATGAAGTTACATCATGTCCTGTCTAATCACCTCTCATCAATACCTTTTTAGCCTATGGGTAGAGCCCTGCAACCAGACATAATATAATTACTAGTCACTAATTATTTTCAAGTTATAATATCTCGATACTTTCTAGGAGTAGTTGCTTATAATTGTAGGTCCATTTAACTTGACAAGGTTTAAAAAAAAAAAAGTTAATAACGGCAGTCTTTTTTTAATTAAATAACCACTCTTACATGACGAAGAAAACAAGAAAATGAAGAACTATGTTACATACATATCCCAATTATAAATAACATTTTTACATATTCTCATGACGATAAATGAAACAAGAAAAAAAACGTTACAATTGCTTAGATAGGATAGATGGATGTGACTTAATGACTAAAAACGGACTGTAGTCAAATCAAGTTGAGATAATTTGCCGTTACGGGTTCGAACACGTGGGATGGAGAAGCCTCAATAAGTTCCATTTGCCATTTCAAGAGATGCATATTCACGATCCAATCTCCATTTCCTTTAGGGCTTGGCATTGGCATCACATATCCCGCTTTTCCGGCCCACGGAAAATGGTATGACCAGAAGGCTGGTTGACCCCATCCGAAATTAATCTTTTTCGCAGGAAAATGTTGCCCTGATGACACTACCACCGCGAGTCCATCACCATTCATGGCATATATTTTTGAGATAGATGGTTCAGGACGATGCGCCTCAACCCAATCTATCAATCCAAGAAAATGCTCTTGTGTTTTCGCGATATCAAGAAATTCATGGATTACATTTGCCACCCAATTTAACGACTTCTCTTTTAGCTCCTCAACTTTTTTCTCTCCAAATGGGATGGAGAGAATATTACCAAAGTAACCTTTTAGTGACTTATCTTGATTATTAACATCTACATTATTACTTATCAATCTAGTCCGACCATCGACCACAATGCCAAACCTAAAATTGCTGAAACCCGAAGTTTCTTTATTTATGCCACATGCAATAGTTTTCCACAGGAAAGCACTGAATGATTCAAGTTTAGACCTCTGGGAGTACTTCGTGCTTTTTTGGTCATGACAATTGGTTAGTGATTGAAGGTGCTCAATTTTGTCTCCCGTGACATAGTAAATCCTACTAATGACTTGATTATTAGGGTTAAGAATTTCGGGTTTCGTGGGAGGTAGGGTTGATATTGGTACATATAAATCATTGATCGAGTCATCATAGTAACTAGGATGTCGAGGAAAAAGGGACGATCATCGAAACGATGGGGGTTGAGAGAGTGGCTTGCATTGAGCTAATTCAGACCATGACACAAGAAACTAGTTGGCCGAGTATGCATCAGCAACTCTATGATCAAATGTGCAACCCACAATTATTCCTCCACATTTGAGTCGTGTAGCCTGCACCAAAAAATTGGGTATAATTTTAAGGAATTATAAATTATTAAATAAACAAAACAAGAGTACAAAGTTAGGTTATGAGGGTTATCAACTTTTATTGCTTAAAAGAGTAACACTACCTTAATCTCAATTTACGTGTCATATGTTTCTTTTTAATTTGTTTTAAAAATATATTGTCTTTTTATATATTCAATATGACAAATTTCATTTTGTTTTTTAAACATTTTTGTTGAAAACATATTAAGTTAAGTAAATAAAAATATGTTTAATCTATTTTTTTGTTCATTTTACTTGTCCACTATTTCAAAAGGAAAATTCACTTTACTCGTCATTTTTTTTCTTCCAATTTTACTCTGAGCAATTATTACTTAATAATGTCCAAATCATTTGGTAAGATCGAAAATTAAGCATCAATTGATATTGATTAATGTCGATTATTGTTTCTTAAGGTATGTAAAGTCCAAGTTGGACAAGAAAAAGTGAACGGAAGGAGTTACAACTTAGCTTATGTTATTTGATGATGAAGATAGTCACACACTTTAAGATGGTATTAAAGTAGACAAGGGTACTATATGAGTTCGAGTCTTATCGCCACTCATTATCAAAAAGAATATTTTTTGCATGTTTGGCTCTTGAAAAGAATCAGATTTCCATGTTCATGATTTGAAGTTTATAAATGTAAGATTTTAATACTTTTAAGTTGCTAGATTCTAACTTAATAATTTATACATATTAAATAAAATTTTCAAGATAAATACAAGATTTAAGTCAAATTGATCACTTAGTTATGTCAAATCCATAACTCGAATTGTACATCCACCCTTACACTTGTCAAGGGAGTTTTAAAATCACACTAGTCACGCACCTCAATGATCAATAATATTTTCAAATCATGTTCTAAAAAATCGAGAATATATAAAAAATAACTAGCTATTTCTCTAGCACCTCACACAAATAGAGTTAAGGTCTACATATTACACCTCATCATTCTCTGATGCCACTTATTTATTTATATATATATATATATATATATATATATGATTAAACTAATTACTGAATATGTTGTTATCGTTGTTACATGGGACATTCACTAAGTCACATGCATGAAAAAAAGGAGAAATTGTTTTGCACATAATTATTAAGACATATTTTACCTGAATAGCAAGAACACCATGCTTCTTTTTAGGAACAAATTTTCCCTCAATACTTTCATCTGGATTATAAAAATTAATCTCTTTAAGCTCAACATCACCAAAAGCTTCAATAAAAGAAACACCACCATTATTGCAAAGAAGCTCCGGTTCTCCTGCTGAATTTTCAACTATTTCTCCAGAAAATGCATAGTAAGAAACTAATGTTTCAGCCAAAGATGTTTTGAGTATTTTTACGATTGAGTTAAATTCTAAATTCATATTAATTTTCTCCGAAACAATAATGGGATTTAGATAGCAGAACATTACTCCGACCTCTAATGGAGGTAAGAGTAAATCAAGATTAGATAATGGTAGCCAATGTTCTTGCATTGGCAACACTGCTGCTACTACTTCACTCTTGTTCACTTTCACACTGAAGTCTTTTTTGGGATTCATCTCTTTTTTGCACATTTTTTGTTGTTTGGAGTTGTGGGGTGGTGGGGTGGGGGGTGTAGGAGGAGGGGGTAGTTGTATTTATAGTGTAAGAAGTCTATGAGTTCAGAACTTATATAATAGAAAAAGTTCTGAAATTACAAGTATATATCCAATCATAGAAAAAGTCTATATTAATAGTAATTAAGTTCATAAGCGCGCGAAGTCAAATTCTAAAGTCTATGAGTTCTGAACATTTTTTTTTTTTGGGTCTATAAACAAATTCTATATTGAATAAATGTTGGGTGGAATAACCATTCATAAGAAGGATGACATTAGTGAAAAATAAAGTGGATAATTATTGCATTATATGAACAAGTTTAGGTATACTAATAATATAAATAAATAACAAACAACAATATATTCAATAAAAATATTTCATATAATATCTACAAGGTTTAATATAGTTGAGTGGTATTTTATATATATATATATATATATATATATATATTTAATTAGAATTGGTGAGAACAAGGTATTATTATGCATTGATACAAGAGGTGGTTAGGATTTAATCTTGAACAAGTAAATAGAATCCAACAAGTCAATGATATTGATAAAAGGGAAAATAGTTAAAAATATCTCATGAATTAGTTGATATAGGTGAAATTTATCATTCATTATATTTTTTATATTTAAAAGTGTCATCTTCTTTATATTTTTAGTTTAAAAATATCTTTCTTACTAAGAGTTGCTTCAAAATAAGGAAAACATATCTGTTGAACGTTTCAAAATGGATTAATTTTATTTGTCCTCCATTTAAAATTCGAAATAGGTGCTCCTAATTTTAAAAACTTAAAATATTCTTTCAATTAAGAGGGGTGGATAAAGGAACTTTTGAGATTACATTTCTATGTTGTTAATTATCTTAACACAAATTTCATAAAATTGGTAAGTTAAATAAGGATTTAGAATATATATATATATATATAGAGAGAGAGAGAGACTTATTATAAGAAATATTTATATTTTTTTACCATTAGCAACAAAATATTTGTATAGAGCATTACATGCACTTGTCAATTCCATCTATCTATCTATATATATCGTCAGTACATAAAAGTTTCAGTAAAAATAATAGCAACATAACGATATAGTGATATTAATCACAAATATAGCTAGATACAACAAATTTAATACTCCTTCCGTTCACTTTTACTTGTTACTTATTTCTAAAATAGGTTTTCATTTTTACTTGTCACTTTTGACATATCAAGAAAATATAATTATCATTTTCCATGTTTTACCCTTATCATTAAATACTATTAATGAATACTACATATCAATTAATAGGGGATCAATGTGATAAAATACTTATACCAGTAATTATTTTCTTAATAAGTGTGCCAAGTCAAATAGTGACAAATAAAAATGAATGGACGAAGTATTACTTGGCAAATAATCATCAACCCATTAATATCAACGATGATCTATGCAATTAAAAATCCTTTTTTGGTTGTTTTTTTCCCTATAAATGTTCTTCTCTTCTTGTTTTCTTCATGGGACCAACTTTTCCATCTAAACGATTGAGAAATATACCAACTAACGAAAAAGAAATATATTTCCAAAATGGAAAAATGAAATGACATATAGCTTTATTGGAGTCCCATTTTTTGAAAAGTCAAAATTATGAAATTGTTTTTTGTAAATGTATAATAATAATTTAAAGAAATCACATTAGTTTTACTTATTATATTATCTATATAGATTTAGATTCCAAACAAATTAAAGATAAGTTTTTGCCCAATTAATTTCTTTAATGGAATCCACTACAACCAATGGCTTCAATGTCTTTATATTTGTTAATTAAAGCATTTAGTTAACAAATTTAATAATGAAATTCACAAGTATTTTCTTCTTATGGTGACATATTTAAAATATATATATATATATATATATATATATATCCATCGCTCTTCATGCATCATATAACAATTTTATTTATTTGAAATTATTATAAAGATGGAAGTGGTTTTGATAATTAAACTCAAGAAATTGTATAAAACTATTCTTTAGAACCCTTGGGTGTGTTTAATACTAAGGAAGATTTTAATCAAATATATTTTGAAAAATACTTTTTCTAAAATATCAAATTTATTAAGAATAAGAAAATTACTTTCATTATAAAAATAGAAAAAAATAAGTTTCATAAGTAAACACTCCAAGTTCGTTGTCTCCTCTTTATTCATCCACCCTGCCATCCTGAACCCCCGCTCCTTGTCTAATAGTGTTTTGCTATACATAAATAGTTTTGTGATATTATTTTATTGCTTACTTATCAAATATTATAAGAGTGATAGAATATCTTTTACGAATAAAAATACACAAATCTCATGACAAATACATTAAAAAAATTCAAACTAATATTAATTGAAAGTTTCTTTAAATTTATATTTATATGATAACATATTTCAGTGTTAATAGTTGGATCAATTTCTAAAAAGGCATTTTCAAATAAGAGTAATACTGATCGATTTCTTGTCTTTTTTTATATTAAAAAAAATGGAATCAATGCTTTCTAATTTAAAAAGAGTTTTGAAATATTGAGTTTTATGAATTTGATTTTATTTTACTTTTTGACAAAAATTGTGTGATCATTTCGTAATGGCCATTGCTATTGCTCAAAGTTGTTAAAATAGCCAAGAATGTAAATGAAAATGGTACAATTAAAATTAATACGGTTTCTTAAATGTTTTTCAATATAATTGACCTCCAAGAAATTAAATTTTAAGTCATTATCTATTAAATTAATACAATTTAATGAGAAAATAAATTTATTTTTAAATACGATAAACAACATATGACAAGAACCATAAGGGTACAACTAGTACTACGACATACACTAATAAGCCTATACCTTTGCAAGACAACGCACTAATTAATGTAACCTTCTACCCTAATACACGACATCTACTCCTTTCCATCTAAAATTATGTTCTTGGTAATATAAAATTACACCATGTCCTATCTAATCACATCTCCTGATCAATACTCTTTTGACCTATCTGTACCTCTCTCCGCGCCCCTATAACCAGATATAGTATAATTACTAATAATTAATTATTTTCAAGTTATTATATCTGGAGACTTTCTAAGTTTCTTATTGTGGTCGATTTAACTTGACGAGGTAAAACAATTTTAATAACGGCAAGTTGAAGTTAACCTCCTTTTAAATACTATCTAAGACTGTTAAACAATATTGACTTCAAGTTGACCCTGTTTTAATTTATTTTCCCCAGGTAGAATTAGGATTTTTGAATTAATATTTATTAGAGAAAAAGAAGCTAGAAGAATGAGTTATATATAAATTATTTATATGTATTATATAGATTTTAAAAAAAATACAATACACAATTTTAATCAAAGCTAATGATATTATCGAACAAAGTAGCGAACTATAGCTCCATCCTACTTGTATGTAATCAATAATGCACAAAGGTTTTTTGTTTTTAAATTTCAAATCAAATCACTGTTACATGACGAAGAGAACAAGAAAATGAAGAACTATACATATGTTACATACATGTCCAAATTATAAATAACGTTTTTGCATATTCACAGGACGATAAATAAAACAAGAAAAAAAGCGTTAAAATTACTTAGATAGGATGGATGGATGTGACTCAATGACTAAAAACAGACCATAGTCAAATCAAATTGAGATAATCTGCAAATCACGGGTTCAAACACACAGGATGGAGAAGCCTCAATAAGTTCCATTTGCCATTTCAAGAGATGCATATACACAATCCAATCTCCATTTCCTTTAGGGCTTGGCATTGGCATCACATATCCCGTTTTTCCATCCCACGGAAAATGATACGACCAGAAGGCTGGTTGACCCCATCCGAAATTAATCTTTTTCACAGGAAAATGTTTCCCCGATGACACTACCACCGCGGGTCCATCACCATTCATGGCATATATTTTTGCCATGGATGGTTCAGGACGATGTGCCTCAACCCAATCTATCAATCCAAGAAAATGCTCTTGTGTTTTCGCGATATTAAGAAATTCATGGATTACATTTGCCACCCAATTTAACGACTTCTCTTTTTAGCTCCTCAACTTTTTTCTCTCCAAATGGGATGGAGAGAACATTACCAAAATACCCTTTTAGCGGCTTATCTAGATTATTAACATCTACATTACTTATCAATCTAGTCCGACCATCAACCACAATACCAAACCTAAAATTGTTGAAACCCGACGTTTCTTTATTAATTCCACATGCAATAGTTTTCCACAGGAAAGCGCTGAATGATTCAAGTTTAGACCTCTGGGAGTACTTCGTGCCTTTTTGGTCATGACAATTGGCTAGTGATTGAAGGTGCTCAATTTTGTCTCCCGTGACATAGTAAATTCTACTAATGACTTGATCATTAGGGTTAAAGATTTCGGGTTTCATGGGAGGTTGGGTTGATATTGGTACATATAAGTCATCGATTGAGTCATCATAGTAACCAGGATGTCGAGGAAAAAGGGACGATCGTCGAAACGATGGGAGTTGAGAGAGTGGCTTGCATTGAGCTAATTCAGACCATGACACAAGAAACATGTTGGTTGAGTATGCATCAGCAACTCTATGATCAAATGTGCAACCCACAATTATTCCTCCACATTTGAGTTGTGTAACCTGCATCAATAAGATTGGGTATAATTTCAAGGAATTAAATAAATAAAACAAGAGGACAAAGTTAGGTTATGAGGGTTGTCTACTTTTTTTGATCAATTAGAAGAGTTACACTTCCTTAATCTCAATTCTTTTTTAGTCTGTTTAAAAAATATATCGTCTTTTTATATATTTAGTATCACAAATTTCAAAAACTTCATTTGTTTTTAAATCTTTTGTTATCATTTTCTCAACAAACAAGACTGAATATTTTTGTTGAAAACATGATTAGTTTTTAAGTAAATAAAAGGCATAATACATAAATAAATCCTTTAATTTGGCTTGTTTCAGATTTAATTTATACCCTCCATCTTTGGGTATACATAAGTAGCTAGATGACACTTTAATTTGTATAAAATCGAGCAAGTTGACATGTAATCCTAAGTGACATAATACACATAGGACACCACGTAGGATGAAAATTGTCATGTAGGATGTCACGTAGGACGTGTGTAACTATTTGTTCAATTTTATACAAGTTTAAATGTCTACTTGTGTACACCTAAAGTTGGAGGCATAAATGTGAGCTAAGACCAAATTAAAGGGCATATTTATGTATTATGCCTAAATAAAAATATTTTTAATATATACTCCTTCCATTCATTTTTATTTGTCCACTATTTTAAAACAAAAATCACTTTTACTTGTCGCTTTTAACATATATAAAAATAAACTTATTTTCTTCCTATTTTACTCTCAACACCAAATCATTTCTCAAGACTGATAACTAAACACCAATTAATATGGATTAATGTCGATTATTGTTTCTTAGGGTATACAAAATCCAAACTGGACAAGTGAAAGTGATCGGGGGAGTAACAACTTAGCTTATGTTATTCGATGATGAAGATAGTCACACACTTTAAGTGGTATTAAAGTAGACAAAGTAATTATATGAGTTTGAATCTCATCATCACTTATTGTAAAATTTTTTTTGCGTGTTTGGCTCATGAAAAGAATCAGACCCCTTATATGAAGTGGTAAGTTCATGATTTGACGTTTATAGATTTAAGATTTTAGTACTTTTAAGTTGCTAGATTCTAACTCAATAATTTATACATTAAATAGATTTTTCAAGAGAAATACAAGATTTAAATCAAAGTGATCAATTACTTAGTTTTGCCAAATCCATAACCCGAATTGTATCAGAGATTACTAGCCTCTTTAGCACCGCACACAAATAGGGTAAAGGTCTACGACTCTACGTATTACATCTCATCCTTTTCAGACGCTATTTATAAATAAGACTAAAATGATTACTGGATATGTTGTTGTCGTTATCTTAATTGTCACATGCATGGAACAAATAAGGACATATTTTACCTGAATAGCAAGAACACCATGCTTCTTTTTAGGAACAAATTTTCCCTCAATACTTTCATCTGGATTATAAAAATTAATCTCTTTAAGCTCAACATCACCAAAAGCTTCAATAAAAGAAACACCACCATTATTGCAAAGAAGCTCCGGTTCTCCCGCTGAATTTTTAACAATTTCTCCAGAAAATGCATAGTAAGAAACTAATGTTTCAGCCAAAGATGTTTTGAGTATTTTTACGATTGAGTTAAATTCAAAATTCATATTAATTTTCTCCGAAACAATAATGGGATTTAGATAGCAGAACATTACTCCGACCTCTAATGGAGGTAAGAGTAAATCAAGATTAGATAATGGTAGCCAATGTTCTTGCATTGGCAACACTGCTGCCACCACTTCACTCTTGTTCACTTTGACATTGAAGTCTTTTTTGGGATTCATCTCTTTGGGGTGGGGTGGTTGGAGAAATTGAGTAGTGTAAAAGGTTATCGAGATATTTGAGTGATGGATTGATGGATGAGAGAGTTGTATTTATAGAGTAAAAGAATTATTATATCATCATATATACGATAATTTAAAAGTTTAGACGATTACAAGTAACCAATCATAAAAAGTCTAATTAATAATTCAAAAATCAAGACATGGACATATTGTAAATCCAGAAATGATGTCAGACTCTGAAATTTATGAATTTTAAATTTATAATAAATATGTAAATAAAAATATTTTTTTATGGGCTGCCGGTAAGAGAGGTAATAGAAAGAGTACTATATTACTGATGGGGTTTGAACCCTTTATCTCAACTATAAAAACTAGGAAGCTCACCAAATGAGTTACTTCTCAATGTTGCATAGCTGTACAGTTAAATATATATACATATTTAACGATTTTTTAAAATATAAATATAAAGTCTTAGTAAAATTATTGAATTTATTGAAAATATCTATTGTAATTTTATCCTGATTATTTCAAATTAATACATACTGATAGTGATAAATATTCTTGCATTGACTAATGTAATTGAGTGGGATAATCATCATTCATAAAAAGTGTTACGACATGACAAATAAAATAGATAATTGTATTATAGTTACAAGTTTAAGTATATTGATGATAAAAATGAATAACAAACAACATATTAAAATAAATAACAATATATCAAAATAATAAATAACAAACAACATATCAAGTGTAAATATTTCTTTAGTTTTAAAAAATTAATCCATATCTATAAGGTTCAGTGTTGGGTGGTTTTAATATATATAATTAATTAGGATTGGTGAGAACAAGGTATTATTATGAATTGGTCCAAGAGGTGGTTAGGAATTGGGAATTTATCTTGAACAAGTGATCAAAATATATTTGATAAAAGGGACAATGCCAAAAATATGTTTGAACTAGTTGATATAGGTCAATTTTTTAATTCGCTATGTTTTTTTATTGAACACTGTTTTTTTTTTAATTACGTTTTTGGCTCAGAAAGATCCTTTTCTCTAACAGTTGCTCCAAAACAAAGAAAAATAGACTAGTGTAGCCCTTGAATGTATAAGCTACATCATTCACTTTCACTAATTTTAATATAGACATTTGGTTCAATTAAAAATAATGTATATACATTGATAGTGATAATATATATTGCACTCATTTTCAACCCCCCCCCCCCCCCCCCCGTTCCCCCGTTCCCCCACATAATAGAATTTTTTCCATAGCAAATATAGTACATTAGTATTACTTTTTATAGTTCAACTAATAGGCAATGAAGGTGGGACATTGCAGATATAGTACTTTTATAATTTTAATTTAAAATAACATTGAGCTTAAAAAGGAAAGAAAGTATTTTTAAATTTGTAATTATAAATATATCATACCACTATAAGAATTTTAAAATTTGTACTCTTAAATATATCATTACACAAATAGTTATAAATATACCGTATCATTATAAGACTTTTAAAATTTATACTCTTAAACATATCATTACATGAATAGTCAGATACCAATTATAGCATTTAGTATTGTCGATATATAATTATACAAAGGGCTGAGAAATTAATTAAGTACTCACTTTCTGATTCATATTAGTTATCATGTTTCGCATTTTAATAATTAAACTATCTAATCTTAGCTTTAATAATATTTTAAAATAATATTTTTATCAAAATAATATGAAAATAGTTGTAGCTTTCAATACTTCATATTTAGATTTGACATCTATATAAATATTCCATGAATTTGCAAAATATTCGAGATGACACGCCCAGTGGGACCAAATCTGCCCTTCATCTCTTCTCTCTTAAATCAAATCTAAAAATCTGAAGCTACAATGGTGGAAGAATGAGTACTTCAGACCTGTCTTTGAGTTTCATCGAGTCTACAGTCCGACAAGCCTTGAAGCATGAGGCATTTGTAAACATTGAAATTTTGCGGACTTTACAAGACGTGTTCAATTCGAATTGGGACTCTAGAAGGTGTGTTCAGTTTCAATTAGAATTCTTGGAGGCTACTCAACCCTAAACCCTAGTTTATGCCTATATAAAGGGTACCAAATTCCCTTAAAAGACATCTCAAAATATCCCGTAAACTCTTGGGTATTTTTAAAGATCAAGATATCGAATATTCCACAAATTTATGGAATATTCATATAGAGGTCAAATCTAAATCATCCTAGTTCGAGAAATACGCCACTAATGGCCCTCAAATCATGGATAAATCTTATGAGAGGAGAATCAAGGGATCGACATAATTGTACCAGCAATCTTGATGAGTAAAATTATGTTTCTTCATATTTAATTTGTGATTATAATTTATTTTCAGTCACTTTAAAATATGTTGCAAACAAATTGGTTTATATAGGCATAAACTAGGGTTTAGGGTTGAATAGCCTCCAAGAATTCTAATTGGAATTAAACACGCCTTATAGAGTCTCAACTAAAATTGAACACGTCTTGTAGAATCCTACAAAATTTTAATGTCTACACCAAAACATGACAATTAATTTGAGATGGAAAATATGATGTTTGATAGCAGCGTATTAGCTGAATTAATTAAAAGTCTTCATAATTAATTCATTTTCAAAGTGGAAACAGTTACGTGTTATAATTATTATTAAGGTAATGAGATTAGAAGTCTCAACAACTAACAATTAACAATGCAAGTTTCTTCTGTGACATATGTCATCTTAACATCAGTCCAATATTGTGAAGAAAAAAGTCTCATCTCTTTTCCCCTTTGGGGTCGATCGTTTCAGAGATGGATTCATGATTTGAAATTTATGAATTGATACAATTTTCTTATCATAATTTTATTTAATTTATTGTGTTCGAAATTTATTAGTTGTAAATATTTAGTAAAAAGATTTCAATCGAAGTAACTTATAATTAATTCAGACTGAAGTAATAATAAGATTATAGAATCTTCAAAACTACTTCAATATTATTATTTTTACTTTGCAGCCACAAAGTTGCATTATTGGTCAGAAATTTCTAAAATTTAACTACTTATCATTAATTGATTTAATCGCACACTTGAAAGATAACCTATAGAGTCACTGAAATGGTTGGATAATTGATTTATATATGTGGATCCTTCATGTGTGAAAGTAGCTAGAAAAATGACATTATCAAACAGTGACAAGGTAAAATTTTCATTTATTCACCAAAGAATGTCCCTTTTGAAGTCAAGTTTAATTTTCCTTCATACCTAACATAATGCATGAAAGTATCGTTAAATAATCATAGTGTAACTTGAAAATTCTTAACAAAGACTCCTACGAGATATTTTATTTTTTCATAAAAATATATCTGTTCAGAAAGAAAACATTAATGTATTGGGAACATATAACAAATGACATACATCCCTCCTTGGTCTTGAACTTAATTTTGACCCATTTAATTTGCTTCATCGTTAAAACTTTAAGTTTAACGAGTTTTACTCCATAGATAGAACTTTTTGATTTTTGACCTTTAAGGTTTAGTAATGGATCGACAAGTAGAGGTCAAAAGTTTAAAAGCAATTACAAATTTCAAAGTCATTCTTATAAATCATCGACATTTTTGGATTGTGATCGAATTGAAAGAATAGTGTACATGTATTAGGCCATAAAAAATAAGACTGCTTTTTTATATAAGTAAAAATTACATAAATCTCATAGTGTTAAGAGCTAATTATATCCTATCCCTATTATTTCCCAAATTACAAAAATCTCTTAAATTTATAAGATCTCGGATACATCAAGAAACTTGCGGATACATAGCTCACGGATTGTGAATGATTATTGCTTAATGGGAGGGATGCATCCGAGAGGGGATATGATGTATCTGAGAGGGGAGAAATGTATTCGAGAGAGGATAATGATGTATTTGAAAGAGAATTTTGTAATTTTTTTTAAATGATAGAGATTTTTAGAGATTATGATATTCTTTTTAAAAAGACTTGACCTTTGAACATGGATCTTGCATGACAATTGAGCTTGTAATGTGTTTTTCTCGTTATGGAAAATTGACATGTAGGTACAAGTCCTATATATATATAAAAAAAATTGACACTCTTTTATTTGGACCGTTAGAGCAATGCTATGACCGTTAAGTTTATATGTTTCTATCACAATATCCACAAGTAGGGGCAGAGGCGAATCCAGGATTTTAAGAAAACAGGTGCACCATTGCTTTAAAGATAAGATAAAAAAAATTTATAATAACAATAACTAAGCGAGCAATACATAGAAATTACATTACCACAAAAAATATCATCAGTTTACAATTGTACTCGACGAGACTTCATATTGTTGGAACTTGGAACTTGAAAAGTATGTGGAAAGGAAACTTTTGAAGTCTTTGACTTTTTAACTTTCAGAATTTAGCTTCTTTATTTATTTTTTTAATGAAAAATGTGTTTTTAGTTAATAAAAATAAATTTGCAGCGAATTGGGGCTGCCTGGGATCGAACCCGCGACTCGTGAGTTGAAATTTTGCAAGGGTACCAAGAACCATCCAACCATTTTGAGAACGGGTTCAACAAGTTTTAATTTAATATATTCTTTAATAATTATAGAAGTAATATATCGAGTTTAGTCGGATGAGCACGGGTTCGGGTGACCCAAAATTAGTACATAAATTCGCCCCTGAGTAGGGGTGTACATGGCTGGGTTGGTTCGGGTTTTTCAATTATCAAATCAAACCATTTGTGTCGGATTTTTAAATTTATAAACCAAACCAAACCAATAAAACTCACGTTTTTCAACCTGGAGTTTTTTTCGGATTTTTTCAAATTTTTCGGTTTTTCGAGTTTTTTCGGTAAAGTATTCATATAAACATATAATGTAACACCCCGTATCCGAAACAGACCAAAAATGCAGATTTTGAGAAGTTGCAGGTGCAACCCACGGTTGCCATCCATGAACCGTAGGTCAGACCACGGCCCGTGCTGGTGGTCCGTGGTTCACCACTGCAACCCCTCCCGAAGCCCAACTTAAAAAATCGGCTAAGTCTCAACCCACGGATAGACCCACGGTCCGTAGGTCAGACCACTGTCTTTGGATCGAGGCCCTCTTTACCCAGCCTCTGACGCAAACGACGGCCGACCAACACAGACCATTGTTCGATCTACGGTCCGTAGGTCTGACTGTAGGTGAGGGTCAGCAGCCAGTTAGATGAAAATTATTGAGTGGGTGAACTTCAGATGGTCATAACTCGTAGCACAAAAGGAATTATGTGTCCCATGACCTATTATATAATAGATAATTGAATCATCTTTCCAACGCCACCAAGTTTGCTAAAATCCAACCTCCGAGTAAATAGTTATGCTAGTTTTAGTGAAGCCTTGTCAGGCAGACTTGACCTACGACCCCAATCTACAGACTGTAGATTGACCTATGGCCCGTAGGTCCCGTCCGTCCATCACTCCGACAATAGTTTAGTCAGGGGTCTTCTGGTCTTTTCCTATTTCATTGGACCCCTAAGCTACGTCGTTTAGACCCTAAATTATGAGGTGTCAATTTAGGCCTAGAAACATAACTAGAACTTACCTAAGTCAAATCATTCTTCAGAACTTAGAAAATTAGAAGCGTAAGAAGAGAAAGAGGCAACCAACCTTAACTCCAAGAACGCAACAAGTTTTCTTTAGTTCCAGCCCAGAAATCTAAGGATTTCTCCGTGAAATTCATCACCAGGTATGTGGGATTTCACTAGTGGGTTCCTTTCGCCCATTAGTCCCTAGTTTTCGGTCAGTTTCTTGATTCCATGATTATGAACAAACCTAGGGTTTCTAGAATTTCAACAGATCATCATGAATTAGTTGTTTAAATGTTCCAAATCAGATTATCATGTTATTGCTCAGTATATTGCATGAATTTCAGAACCCTAGCTATGTATTTCTTTAGTTCTTGAATTATGCATGTTAGGTCAGATATTTCAGTATTCAATTATACATGTCTCAGTTTATGAATGCATCATTATCAGATTAATTGTTGCATTCTTAGTTTTGCATGTTCAGTTTTGAGCTATCCAGTATTACAGAAATTCAGTCATAATGTGTTAATTACTTAATCTATTGGGAGTAGCATAATATCGAGTTGGACTAGGGTTCAGCGTACCCATATAGTCCCAGAACTACGAGTCACGTAGGTGTAAGTCCCCTATGTGGGCATCATTTTAGTGATCACGCCAGTCATGCCTCTATACCTTTGGCCGGGTATATTAGGTTTTCTCGATATGGCATATACATCGGACTCCATATTTAGCTCATGTGATTTTATTATCGGTTATTAGTATCTCCCACAGTTCAGTCAGATTCTATTGCATTGACCATTTATCAGTATATTCAGTATTCAGTTTCAGCATGTTATAAATTTGGTCATTGCATTTAGTTAGCTCAGTATTCAATATCTATATCATGTTTAGATTATGCTCTTGCTTTATTGCTCGTTTAGTTATATGTTATTTCAGCTTTATTCTATCTTGCATACTCAGTACCTTTCAAGTACTGACACATACTTTGCGCTACATTTTCTCGTGATGTAGGTTTAGGTTCTCAGTATCCAGATCACGCTTAGATTGGTTCTCGATCTTCAGTTCAACAACATCGGTGGTGAGTCCTCATTCTTCGAGGACTAGTGACATGTTTATCTTTATCGCTTTTAGTCTGTAGTTTCAATTTTGCTAGATCTAGTTGGGGCATGTCCTAACATTTCTAGTCAGTTTAGAGGCTTATTTCAGACATAGTTAGATTTAACTTAGTATTGAGTTAATATTTTCTTTGTATTAAGCTCATCAGTTTTCATTCATCTCAATTATAGTATATGGGTATTCCCCATTTTTTTTCATTTTATTTATGATTATAGCTTCCGCATCAGTTTATTATTCAACTTATCTTTAGTATATATATATGCTCATGATTATGCCAACAGGGTTAGCTTGGGATCACTTGTGGTCGTAAGTCCCGTGTCCGCGTCTTAGGGGTAGTCTCGGGGTGTGACATATAATTTACTTGTACTTCAAATATTTCTTTAGTCCTACCAAATTACAACTATCTAAGGTGTTTCTTAAAAAAATAACACGAAATATGATATGATTAATGACACTAAAATATCTAACAAAAATAATAATAATAATGAAATCGCGTAAAATAAATATTGAAAATTAACAAGTCATAATGAAAATGATCATAATTTAAAAGTACTAAATCATGTTAAAATAAGTTTAATAAGTATTAGTTAATGACTAAATATTAAAGGAAATTAAAATTAGATTATGTATTTTAATCTTCTAAATCAATGTAAAACTAAAGAACAAATATTCAATATTATTGTCATTCCTAGTGTTGAATTGATTTTCTTTTTGCGTTAGTATTAATTTGATTTTGATTTAAGCTTTATTATAATTATCAACATCTGTGGACTATAATCTTTATTGGACCATTTAGAACTCTAAGTTTCAAACTTGAAATAATATATTAAAAGATAAAAACTATGAAAAAGTATAAGAAATATTTTAAAATTATATCAAAGTAAATATTTTTATGTATAAAATAAAATTTTAAAATTATATATATAATGTCGGGTTGGTTTTTTTTAGTTAAAACCAAACCAACCCAAATATAGTCGGATTTTTTTTTCAATACCAAATCAAGTCAAACCAAACCACTAGTCGGGTTTTTTTTCCGGTTTGACTCGGTTTGCGGTTTGGTTTGGTTTTCGGTTCGGTTTTGTACGCCCCTATCCACAAGTTTTACCCAGAAATGACTTCATTTTCTAAATTACTTATGCATTACTACCCATAAGTTCAATTGTTCAATGGCAAATTAAAATCCTTCTCATTTAAAGGAAAAAAACGAACACTTTTATGAATCGAATATGGGGAAGGTATGGAATGTTGGCACACGGTTTACTGTTCATACGGTTGGCACACGGTTACTATTCATGAACAGTAAACCGCATGAACAGTAAACACGTTTTACTGTTCACGCGGTTTCTTCCCCTATAAATAGAGGGCCTCTTGACCTCATATAGGATCATCCCACAAAAGAAATTCAAAGAGAGTAAAAACACAAAGAGAGTTATATACCAAGATAAATATTATCTTGAGTATTATCTTTAGTGAATTGTTTCTTTTACAAGAGAGAAGTGTTTATTATTGTTTTCTCCTTGTATTTGAGAGCAGTGTACCCTTTTTGTTATCATAGTAAAATTCTTCTACCCCGTGGTTTTTTCCTTCTATTTATTGGAGGGTTTTCCACGTAAAATATCGTGTCAAATTTATTTTCATCAAACTTTAGTTGTGGTGCTTCCTTTCCCAACAGTGGAATCTAAGCCAAGGTATTATCTGAGTATGCTCTGGGTTGCGGCATAGTCCGAACTTCCACATCGAGAAAAGAATTATTTTGGTCTCATTTCCGCCCAACAAGGTATCGAGCCCTCGGATATTCCGGCTATTTTATGCGAAGGTACTATCCGTGAATAGTAAAATTCGAGAAAAGTACTATTCACATGAATAGTAAATTTTGGTGACGATACGCTTTTGTCACGATAGTTCGCAAAAAATATTCGAAACGATCTCAAAGGGTGTGAAGCAAATAACAATGTCAAGTACAACAAAGTTTGATGTTGAAAAATTCAATGGGACTAATTTCTCATTATGGAAAATGAAAATAAGAGCGATATTGAGAAAAGACAATTGCTTAACTACAATTGAAAGCAGGCCCACAGACCTTACTGATGACAACAAGTGGAACGACATAGACAAAGAATGCGGTTGCGGACCTACACTTGGCACCGGGGCGATCAAGTATTGTCTAGTGTGGCGGAAAAACGAACGGCGAAGGAAATATGGGATACCCTTACGGGGTTGTACGAGGCCAAGTCTTTGCATAATAAAATCTTCTTAAAAAGAAGATTGTATACTCTTCGAATGGCGAGAATCCATGTCGATTCTCGAACACATTAATATTTTGAATACTCTATTTTCGCAACTCACAACAATGGGCCGCAAAATAGAGGGTGCCGAACGTGCGGAGCTTCTACTTCAAAGTCTGCCCGACTCGTATGATCAACTCATCATCAACCGACAAACAATACAAATAATTTAGTTTTCGATGAAATTGCGGTCATTGTCTTAGAAGAAGAAAATTGGCGCAAAAATAAGGAAGACAAACAAACAAGTTCGCAAACAAGGCCGAAGCTTTGACGATGGTGAGAGGAAGACCAACGGAACGTGGCCCCAGTGGGAGTCACAATCATGGTAGATCTAAATCAAGAAGTAAGAATAATGTCAAGTGTCACAATTGTGGCAAGAAAGGACACCTCAAAAAGGATTGTTGGTTCAAAAAGAAGAGTGAGAACCCTGAGTCATCAAATGCTCAAGGGAATGTTGCAAGTACCTCAGATGATGGTGATGTTTTGTGCAGTGAAGCAATACAAAATAATGAAGGGCAGAAAATGTTTCACTGATGTCTGGATCATGGACACGGCAGCAACATGGCACATGACTTCCCGGAGAGAATGGTTTCATCAATATAAACCTATCTCAGGAGGGTCTGTGTTCATGGGAGACGATCATGCTTTGGATGTTATTGGTATTGGGTCCATCAAAATAAAGATGTATGATGGCACGATACGCACGATCCAGGAGGTACGACATGTGAAAGACTTAAGGAAGAATCTATTGTCTTTAGGACAATTAGATGAAAATGGATGTTCATATAAGACTCATGGTGGAGTCATGAAGATATTGAAAGGAGCGCTTGTGGTAATGAAAGCCGAAAAAGTTGTTGCAAATCTATACGTGCTTAAAGGTGAAACACACCAAGAAGGAGAAGGATCAACTGCGTCGGCAAGTTCATTTGAAGAATCAACGATGATGTGGCATCGACCGGGCCATATGTCGGAACGAGGTTTGAAGATTCTTGCCGAGCAAAAACTTCTTCCGGGACTCAAAAAGGTTTCACTACCCTTTTGTGAGCATTGTGTTACTAGTAAGCAACATAGATTAAAGTTTAGCGGTTCTTACCGCTAAAAGCAAAGAAATATTAGATCCGGTCCACTCTGATGTCTGGCAAGCACCAGTGGAGTCCCTAGGAGGAGCGAAATATTTTGTGTCATTTATTGACAATTACTCCAGGAGAAGCTGGGTGTATCCAATCAAGAGAAAGGCAGACGTTTTTCTAGTTTTCAAAGAATTCAAAGCACGAATGGAACTTGAATTTGGGAAGAAGATCAAGTGTTTAAGGACAGATAATGGAGGAGAATATACTGGTGATGAATTTGATAACTTCTGCAAACAAGAAGGTATCAAAAGCGGTTCACGGTGGCATATACTCCACAACAAAATGGAGTAGCAGGGCGGATGAACGAGAACATTGTTGGAACAAACAAGAGCTATGTTGGCAAATCGCGTTGGAAAAACAGTGCAGGCGAAGGGCCGGTCAAAACGCCAGTATGTGATCAATCGGTCACCATCAACCGCAATTGATCTAAAAACGCCAATGGAGATGTGGACAGGAAAACCAGCTAATTATTCTTACTTACATATATTCGGAAGTCCTGCTTATGTTATGTACAACACTCAAGAAAAATCGAAGTTGGATCCAAAATCCAGAGAATGCATTTTCTTAGGGTATACTGATGGAGTCAAGGGGTATCGCTTGTGGGATCCCACTTCCCGCAAGGTGGTAATCGGGATGTTGTATTTGTTGAAAACAAGATACAAGCAAAAGAAGGTAGCACTTCAAAAGAAAAAATAGAGACTACTACGGTTGAAGTTGAAGAAATGCCGGTTTCTTACAAGAGCACCACCGAGCACGAAGAACAAGAGCAAGCCGAGATTGAAACTCCACAAGTCCGACGGCCAACTAGGGAGAGAGGAGACCCAGCTTGGCACTCAGATTACTCTATGGAGAGCAATGTTGCATCCTGCCTATTAACAGAAGATCGAGAGCCTTCAACCTTCCACGAGGCTATGAAAGGCCAAGAATCATCTCTTTGGATGGCAGCAATACAAGAAGAAATTGAAGCTCTTCATAAAAATAAAACATGGGATCTTGTTCAATTACCACAAAGAAGGAAGGCCATTGGAAACAAATGGATCTACAAGATCAAATGCAATGGTAATGATCAAGTAGAGAGATATCGTGCAAGATTGGTGGTGAAAGGGTTCGCTCAGAAAGAAGGTATAGACTTCAATGAAATATTTTCTCCAAAGGGTTCGACTCACAACCATTCGAGTGATCTTGGCGATGTGTGCTACATTTGACTTATACTTGGAGCAGTTAGATGTCAAACCGCATTTCTTCATGGAGAACTTGAAGAAGAAATTTACATGCTCCAACCGAAAGGTTTTGAAGAACGGGGGAAAAGAGAACTTGGTTTGCAGGTTGAACAAATCTCTATACGGTCTCAAACAGGCGCCGAGGTGTTGGTATAAGAGATTTGATTCCTTCATTATAAGCCTTGGATACAACATACATAGTTCAGATCCTTGTGTCTATTACAAGAAATTTGGTGATAGCAATTATGTTATTTTGTTGTTGTATGTTGATGATATGTTGGTAGCAGGCACCAACAAAGATCGTCTCACAAATTTAAAGGCACAGTTGGCTAGGGAGTTTGAAATGAAGGACTTGGGACCAGCAAACAAGATTCTAGGGATGCAAATTCACCGAGACAGAAATAATAGGAAGATTTGGCTTTCTCAAGAAAACTACTTGAACAAAATCTTGCGACGATTCAAGATGCAAGACTGTAAGTCAATCTCTACCCCACTTCCTATTAATTTCAAGTTATCCTCAAGTATGAGTCCTAGCAATGAAGCAGAGAGGATGGAGATGTCTCGAGTACTGTATGCATCAACAGTGGGAAGCTTAATGTTCGCCATGATATGTACAAGACCTGATATTGCACAAGCAGTGGGAGTGGTTAGTTGATACATGGCTAATCCTGGTAGAGAGCATTGGAATACTGTTAAGAGGATCTTGAGATATATCAAGGGTACCTCAAATATTGCAATGTGTTATGAAGGATCAGACTTTACTGTTAAAGGTTATGTTGATTCCGATTATGCAGGTGATCTTGATAAAAGCAAGTCCACCACAGGTTATGTGTTTACTCTTGCTGGAGGAGCTGTAAGCTGGATTTCAAAACTGCAATCAATTGTGGCTACATCTACGATCAAGCGAGAATATGTAGCGGCTACACAAGCTAGCAAGGAGGCAATATGGATGCAGATGTTACTGGAAGAGCTTGGGCACAAACAAGAAAAGGTTGTTCTATTTTGTGACAGTCAAAGCGCTTTGTGTTGTGTCATAATTTTCCTATCTGTAGAAAAATCACTTTTTGAAATGTTCTAAGTATAAAACAATTTGAGAAATACTTAGAAAGAGTCGCCACTTAATTTTTTAAAGAAATTAAGAAAACTTATAATTTTCTAAGATTTAAACATGAACCATTTTATTCTATTTCTTTAGAGGAAGAGACCTAAAATGAAAAGTATTTGAATTAAGGTGCAAGTGATTAGAAAATTAATAAAACTAGACCAATTAGAATTTATTTAATAAATTAAACCAATTTAACACATTAAAACATGAAAATCATTTTAAATTACTTGAAGAATAAAAGTTTCGACTAACTTTTTTTTTTTTTTTTTTTTTTTTGAGTAATGACTAAGTAGAGAGGGGACATTTTTAGTTCATTTGAGGAAAAATACTTTAACCTAAAGTCACTTTAAAGTAAAATGTGATCAAATGAAGCGGCATTAAAACATATCTTTTTAAGAACAAAGATTTAACTTAATTAAAATATAAAATTTTATCGATATTTAATTAATAAACTAAGTGAACATAACAAGTGGAATGTGTTAAAATAAACCAACACAATGAAAATGACTCGTCTTTTTGGGGAATCTAATTAAGTTATTTAAAGTTAGAGTTAAATAAAATTAGTCAACACGTAATCAAACAATGAAAAGAGTAAATGAGATAATGAAATTGGGCCCCTTCTTGGGCCAATTTCGCTATATTTTTAAGTTTCAATCTCATTCCCGTTTTTGGTATACAGCTGATGTATATCAGTGTATATCGGCATGTATATTAGCCCTTTTCATGTATTTCTTGCTTCCGAGCACCTGTACTTCGCCTCAGCCCTGTATTTTTTCATTTTTAACCTGTAGATCGATGTATATCGATGTATACATCTTGTATACAACCCCCTTTTCGGGCTTTCGGACACCTGCAATATGGATTTCCAGCCCTATTTGCTGCCTTCAACCTGTTTCGTTACTCCACGATTTGAAATGGAGAGGGGGATGACTCGAGGAAAACTGTTGGATTTGATCCAACGAGACAATGTGAGGAGACAAGGGAGTCCCAAATCAAACTCGGTACAAAGAGGTTCATGCAAGGAAATAAAACGATAAGAATTAGAATGGTAATTTGAATAAATCAAAATCCTTCATGGCTAATGATAAGAGACACCTTATCAGAGGCATCTAAGAAGCTTTAAAATAAATTTGAATTAATGCATTAAGTTTAAGCATCCACAAGCAACAAGTCAAGCATTTGTCAGGGTAGAAATAAACATAGATGCTAGACATGTGTATGGAGACCCACGCATACAAATATTTAAAACCCACCAAATAAAGGAACGGAACTTTTAACGCATATGAGGACAAATGAATTAACATCTATTCAAGCCAATCACCATATTGTAACAAAATAAGCATGACTGTCATAAACAGAGGCAAGGCAAAATTATCAAATTATACATGTAACTCTAATATATATATATATATATATATAGAAAGTTGGACAAAATCATGGCTGCACATCTGTTAGACAACATATATAGCACCTAGAATTCGACGACATTTATAATGAAGGTGCTAATATCGCAATGTTCTACACATATATTGAAAAGAAAAAAGAAAAAAAAAAAAAACGAGAATGATTTGGAGGCAAAATACTACTAACAAAAAAAATATTTCAGCCACCAACACCAATATATTGAATACATGTAAAGAAAGCAACTCTTATTCGGATCAACTTGTTTGAAATAAAATTAACTAAGAACAAGCTATAAAAAAAAATAAGCAACAAAGAAATCTAACTCTCATGCTAGCAAACGCGGAATTCAAACAACAACTTTCACGAATAGTTTAACGGAATGCTCATACATGTAACCACTAGATACAAAGATATCATCAATATGCTTTCACATCCAAATTATACATCATTTATTACCTCAAAGCTAATTAGATTAATGCCAAAAGAAGCTTAAAGTTGAAATAGTTGTAAAAAAAAATATTTAAAAATGACTTAATGTTACAGAAGATAACTCAAGTGATTACAAATTTGAATAAACTACCAATCTGGATGAACAACCTAAATAAGAGAACATAATCATATTGTAATGAAATATATAAGGATATTCAATCATTTTCGCATAGATTTAATGCACATGCCAGTCATCTGGACAACTACATGTCGACAATATCAAAGACCTGATCACTGAACCAAGATAGACATATATGCGACCTATTTATGATAACATTAACACCCAAAACAAAGGGCGGAATTGACCTAGGCAGCTTATATGTTTATGGATTGGAGCCAAACCAATATGAAACCAGTTCTAATTCTTTAACAACAAACGGGACAGTGGAGAACTAACAATATAGTTCACATTTAATCAAGAAACAAACGAATGAAACATGAAGAAAACAAAGGTATAAGGAGTTGCAAGCTGATTGGAAACCATCTTTTAAAAAAAAAAATAAAGATAAAAATGAAGAGGCAAACCGATAACTATTTCCATTTTTTTTTTTTCAGATCAAAACAATACTCCATTATGGCGAAACGAATGTTAGGGACAACAATACAACAATGACAAATGAAACTAGGAGCTAAGGATGGTAAGAATCTACACAACTCCTTAAATTTAAACTAAACAAATTCCTTTATGTTTATGGGAAGACACAAGAATCCAACCTAGATGAGAACAACTTAAACTAAATGAACATAACAAGATGCCAAGCTCAAACGAGATCCAAAAAAAAAAAAAAAAAAAAAGAACTTTAAACAACCCACGAACTTAAGAAAGTAACAAGTTACGAGGGCATATGCGACAATCCGAACAAGATTAACACTAAGAAGATTCATAGATTTAGAGCTCATTTTGAAACAAGAGATGCTGAAATGGACTCGAAACCATATGAAAAACAAGTTACTAGCGAATTAGAACTCCGATAAACGTTTGACTATGAAGAAGCGAGAGCAAAGAACCATCGATAAAGAAGAATACTGGAAAAGAAAATGCTCTGAAAGCAGTAGCTCTTAATAGAGAACATGAATTAATACATTTACATTTTTCTCAGAAGCGTTAACATGAATTCCGACGCTTATTATTAAACAAATATGACGACTAAACTCGAGATGAACATTTATGGATGATTCAGATGAGTAACAAGATTATAATCAAATAAGCTAAGCTGATTTATGACTACAACAAAGGAAATACTAACATAATAAATAAAGGAAAATTGCTAGATAATACTCGTCAACCATATTCTAACTTATAGAGACTTAGCACAAAACTTAATAACACATAAACAGAACACATAGAAGAACTACGAGTTAACCAAAGTTAAGAAAGAATTTACCTCTTTTCGGGCAGTGAACTGAGACAAGGCGAGCTACGAACAAAGATTTTTCCACCGCGAGATTTTAATACTAACAGCAAAACAATAAATTTAAAACCAGCTACGAACAGAGGTTTTCTCGAAAACCTAGGATCTAGAGAATTGTTTGAACTTTCTTTTTGTGTAAGACGACTATTGTTTTCAAAACTAAGCCCTAAAAACCCCCTCCCTTTTCGCTGAAAGTAGAGAACTATTTATGGGGAGAGGATGGGTGATTTAGGAGGAGAATTTGGTCGATTTTTGAATTCTAAATTTGATTTCTTTTGCCTTTTTTTTTTATTTCAAGGCAACAGTGGAAGATATTCAAAATCCCTGAAAAGGGGGAAAGCAGGATGACGAAGTGACCATCTAACCACTAAGTTATGGGTTCTGCAGGGTAGCTAGACGAGCATACTGTTGTGCGCATTTTCTGGGTTTGCAGCGTACTTCGCTGTTGTCACGTGAAGAAGACGAGCGAAGTGGGATCGTTTGCTGTGTTGTATTACTCTATGTATTATTGGGCCTTTGTGTTGTTGGGCTAAGGTGGTGGACTGTAATGTTGTAGAGTATAGGGTGATGTTTGACAGAAAATAATGGGGGTAGGAATATTAGTATAGTGGGCTGATCACGTTCAAGAATTGAGAATGAAATTTGTGGGTGAAAGAGCCCAAAATCTGGTCTAAAAGTGAGTTAAGGCTGGAATTAAAAGTGGTTAGAACTGAATTTAAGCTTTGGCTATATGGATTGCAAATGTAGCCAGTTGAGGTTACAAACTTAACCAAATTTAATTTAATTTTTGATTCAGCTAAATAGAAGTAGGATGAATTTAAACCGGATTAATTAACGAGCTTATTAAACTTAATGAAACAAAATAATTAACTCAATTATAAACTAAATAGTCAAAATTATAACCATAATTTGAACTAAACTAACAAATGAGATAATTTAACTAAAAATGCAAAATCTTTTGAGACGATATTACGAATATTCATAAAATATACTAAATATATACATAATTATGTAAAACATATATATTATCTAAAAACTATAAACGTGACGAAACTTGAAAACTATATATTTTTTTTCTTAAAATTGTAAAACTAATTATTTTATCTCGTTTGAAATTGAAGAAGCTTGATGATTAATCTATATTGTGGAGGTCCAAAATTGGGTGTCAACACTTTGCATCTTGCAAAGAATCCGGCATTTCATTCAAGGACAAAGCACATACGAGTTCAGTATCACTTTGTTCGTGAGAAGGTGGAAGAAGGCAGTGTGGATATTCGAAAAATTCACACCAATGACAACCTAGCAGATATATTTACAAAGCCGACCAACAGTAACAAGTTTATATGGTGTCGATCTTCTATTGGCCTAGCAAAAACGTAATATTGCAATAATTGGGTAGAAAGGATGGTGTGAAGACTTAATTGACTCTAAATTAAATCTTCAAGTGGGAGAATGTTGGCACACGATTTACTGTTCATACGGTTGGCACACGGTTACTATTCATGAACAGTAAACCGCATGAACAGTAAACACGTTTTACTGTTCACGCGGTTTCTTCCCCTATAAATAGAGGGCCTCTTGACCTCATATAGGATCATCCCACAAAAGAAATTCAAAGAGAGTAAAAACACAAAGAGAGTTATATACCAAGATAAATATTGTCTTGAGTATTATCTTTAGTGAATTGTTTCTTTTACAAGAGAGAAGTGTTTATTATTGTTTTCTCCTTGTATTTGAGAGCAATGTACCCTTTTTGTTATCATAGTAAAATCTTTCTACCCCGTGGTTTTTTCCTTCTATTTATTGGAGGGTTTTCCACGTAAAATATCGTGTCAAATTTATTTTCATCAAACTTTAGTTGTGGTGCTTCCTTTCCCAACAGTGGAATCTAAGCCAAGGTATTATCTGAGTATGCTCTGTGGTTGCAGCATAGTCTGAACTTCCACATCAGAAAAGAATTATTTTGATCTCGTTTCCGCCCAACATGGAATAACTAAGTAAGCGCTACTATTTACATTGTTCAAAATCATTTATCGACAAAGCATATATAAGACATCATCCATAAGTTCAAAATCATGTAATTGAATGAGAACAAGGAGTATCAAGTATAAATTACTCAAACAAAGAAAAGATTCAATGTGAGTGAAATACAACTAAAAAGAGTATAAATTCAGCAAATATATATCACCACTCCACACTTGAACCTTTATAGTCTTCGAATAAAAGGGTTAACAATAACTCCTTCTGATGACATTTTAAATCAATTTAATTTGTGATTTGAAACAATTTAATAAAATTTTGGTGTTTCATGGCTTGCATTTTGATTGTTGTATCTTCATTTTAAAATAAGGATTATATTAGTAATATTCTTTGTTATAAAAATGGCTCAAATATATAAGGTGATATTTTATTATTTACCAATGCAGGATTGCAGACTAATACAAGTATTGGTGTTGAAACTATAGAAAAACTATTTGAAACTAATAATAATAATTCTTTTCTTCAAATTCGGCCATAATTCGTTCTAACTTGACTTCATCACAACTTATCGAATGATCATCTAGACCAACGTTCTGCATTCCTCGGGAAATTGTGGTTGGTAAGCCAATATTTTCAAAGGGAAGAGGCTTTCCCTATAACTAAAAATGCTATTAACCCCAGCAGCATATTCTTTTGCTTTAAAATATCTCCAACTCATATTCTTCACATGATAATAAAAATAAGCCAAAACATCATCACTTGATTGTATCCATGCATATTGCAAATACAATTTCTTCATCACCATACTTGCAAATACCAAAGGGTTGCAAGTATATATCATCCTCATGTTTCCATTCTAAAGGAAATTCAAATATTTGATGTAATTCCCATTCTTCTCTTAAAATCCATAAATGGATTTCTTTAGTAAGAAACAACCTTGGAATATACATAATTCCTAATTTTCCATTCACATCTATTAATTAGCATATAGTCCTTATGTCCGTATATGTCGAAAATATTCATATCTATACAACAACAACAACAACAACATACCCAGTAAAATCCCACTAGGTGGGGTCTGGGGAGGGTAGGGTATACGCAGACCTTACCACTACCTCGTGGAGGTAGAGAGGCTGTTTCCGGAAGACCCTCAACTCAATATTCATATCTATACTGTTATGAAATTCAATCGACTTGGAGGCGTTTCCATCTTCTTCTATAGAGTAAAAACCACACCGTCAAAAACATGGTCAAAATCACCGTCTAGGCATCCAATCATGCGATTGATCTTAGAATAATTGGATGAACTGATATCCACGAAATATGACTCCAACACAATTGTATTATAAAATTTTGAAACACACTTAAAATGCATTAAAGACTTAACAGGAAGGCATGAGAAAATTTGGATGGTAATATCTTTAGGAATTGGCATATTTTAGGATTAGTTGTTTTATTTTTTATCTTTGACTTTCCCGTTTTATTAAGTACGTTTTTTATTTGTTTAGTTTTAGGTTTAGGACTCTTTTAGAATAAAACTCTTTTAGGTTTAGGACTCTTTTTAGATATAAAGAATAAATTCTAAAATATTTATTTTTTTCTAATACAGTAATAATTATATAGATGAGAATATGTAAACCATGTTTTTTTTATCATTTGAGGGAAGTTGATTTCTAAAGTAATTGCACGTGCCTATTTTGTAAAAAATAGGAATTAAAAAATAAGAATAACAGTAGGTAACTTCCAATTTCACCACAGTGATGACCTATTAAATGATTCACGTTTGTTCGGAGGGGCAAATGCAGGTTTTTTCAAGTTCAAAGAAGATCCGAAACGGAAAATAGTGATTTTTTAAGTGTTATAGTCCATGCATTTTGTGTGATGTGTGCGTCCGTTGGTTTTTTGACCAATTTTTTTGTGATGCACATATCACACAAAACATAGATTTTTTTCAATTCAAATGTGTACCAAAACAGGAAATAGAGATTTTTCTGTTTATCATGTGTTATATAGTCCATGAATTTTGTTTGATATGTGTATTCGGTGATTTTTTGGCTGAAATTTTTTGTGGGCGACCGTGATGACATACTTAATGACGCACGATGGTTCAAAGGGGCAAACATAGATTTTTCAAGTTAAAACAAGGCCCCGACTTGAAAATAGAGATTTTTACGTTTTTCATGTGTTATAGTCCATGAATTTTGGTGATATGTGAGCGTGACAATTTTTTGGCCGAAGTTTTCCGTGGGTGTCTGTGATGACCTATTCAATGACGCACATTGATTAGGAGGAGAAAATGTAGGGTTTTTATGTTCAAATGAGGTTCGGAACAGAAAATAGTGATTTTTTTTTTTTATTCTTTTGTGTTTTATAGTCCATGAATTTTGTGTTATGTGTACGCCCAATGATATTTTGACTGAAAATTTTTGTGGGCATCCGTGACAACCTATTAAATGGTGTGCATTGGTTTGACGGGCAGACGTAGGTATTTTCAAGTTAAAACGAGATTTGGACCGAAAAATAGGGATTTTTGTCGTTTTTTATATGTTATAGTCCATAAATTGTGATATTTTGGCCAAAATTTTTGTTGGGTATCCATGACGACCTTCTTAATAGCGCGCATTGGTTTAGAGGGACAAACATATGTATTTTCAAGTTCAAACGACGCCCGAACCGAGAAATAGAAATTCTTACATTTTTCGTGTGTTATATGTGTGATATGTGCATCCGTCGATTTTTTGACCAAAATTTTTTGTGGACGTTTGTGACGACATACTTAATGGCGCGTGTTGGTTTGGAGGGACAAACATAGATTTTCTCAAGTTCAAACGAGGTCCGAAACGAAAAATAGGAACTTTTTCATTTTTCATATGTTATAGTCCATAGATTTTGCTAAAACTATATGACAATAATAACATAAACAATTTGGAGCAAAATAAATATAATTTTAACATAAATTTGTTTAAAATTTAAATATCATATTAATTTAGTATTGAATTGGTTCGAATATTTATGATTTCCAGATAGTTGTATTATGTTGATATCCATACTGATGAGTTGCCTATCTGAAGAAGATATTGATTTCTATGCTAACAATATCGATATACTCAACTTACTTTTATTTTTGGCATAATACACGATAAACATGACCCTTAACTTGATTTCAACGGACAATTATGTCGTCCAATTTTGAATGTGCACATGTAAGCACTCAAACTTGTCTAAAATTGAACAAGTCGATACATGTGTCTTAGATGGTGTAATACATGTAGGACGCCACGTAGGATACAAAATTACCATGTATGGTGCCGTGTAGGAAAAATGTATCAATTTGCTCAATTTTATTCAAGTTTAAGTGTCTACTTGTATAGACCCAAAATTAAAGGTCATAGTTACCAGCTGATGCACACGAAAAAGTCTAGAAAATCAATAGAGTATTAATTTGTTTAATTGGTTTTTAGTATTATTGGAGTTAGAGTATCTCAACTAATAATCATTCTTTTATTGAAACTATATTAACTAGTCAAGAAATTAAGACAATTATGATTAATTTATAAGGCACAATGTAAAGAAAAATGTATATAAAGAGCAAAAATTAATCAAACAAATTTTACATTAATGAATTATATTGCTAAAAAAGAAAAACAATAGAAGCTCTATCTGTTGTCTAGCGACCTTTCATATTATTTTGCAAATAAGAGATGACTTGACATCAGCACTTCAACTTCAACTTATCTTCCGCTCAACCCTTTAACTTACAAAATCATCATCTAAACCAACATTTCGCATTTCTCTAGAATTGTGGTTGGTAAGCCACTATTTTCCAAAGGAAAGAGACTTTCACTAAAAGTAAACACGCCATGAAGACCAGAAAATTCTTCAAGTTTAAAATATCTCCAACTCTTATTCTTCACATGATAAAAAAATATAAGCCAAAACATCACTTGATATTATGTTTATTGCAAATACCATTTCTTCATCACCATACTTGCAAATAAGATAGGTACTCAAGTCCATAACCTCATGTTTCCATTCTAATGGAAATTGAAATATTTGATGTTCCCATTCTTTTTTCAAAAATCCATAATGGATGTCTTTACTTTAGGTATAGATAATTCAGGGAGGAGATGGTTAAATATGACAAACTTAATTGTCTAACTTCTATATACGGATCTGGACATTGCATAATTAGTGGAATTATCTATCAATTGATCTATTCTCCTGAGTTTCGTATAGTTGCGTTTGATATTAAATCAGAAATTTTCACAATTATCATGATTGATAACAGTATAGATAAGTATGATTTTGATTATATGCTAATAGATGTGAATGGAAAATTAGGAATCTTAGAATAATTGGATGAATGGAGATCCACGAAATATGGTTCCAACACAATTGTATTATAAAATTTTGAAACACACCAAAAACACTTTAAAGATTTAATAGGAAGACACGAGAAAATTTGCATGATAATATCTTGATTTATCGCCATCAGTCATCCGTCAATATTTTTGTTTTATTTTTTATCTTTGAATTTCCCGTTTTATTAAGTAGGCGTTTGGCCATGCAATACCATATCATGATATGATATCGTGAGATGGAATCAGCGTTTGGACATGCGATTTTATGCCGATTCCATCTCATGATTCCACATCATGAGATGTGATTCCATATTCTCCAAAAATCACGAGTTTATATTTTGTTAAAGCAACTCCACATTTATATCTACTAATCATTTATTTCATATGTAAATAAAATTTATAATCACATCATTACTTTTTAAAATTTATTATTCTCACCGACATAAAATTTATTATTCTCACCAACATACAGTCACTTTAACTCACACCAACTGATTGTTAAAGTGATGAAATTTTTATGGTCTATGAGCATGAAAATATAGTTGCGGATGATATTGACCAACAAATGGCTTAAAGTAACAATGTTGATTCGTCTTCTCGGTCACATGATCGAGAAATGCAAGTTCAACATGAGAAATCGTTATGCGTACTACGTGGAAGGATTATATTAAAGACCAGTACACTACAATTTATGTTCAATTTTTTTTATTAAATTAAAGTTAGATGAAACAATTACTTAAGTGGAGAACAAATAATTTTGTAATAATTTATTATGCGATTTTATAAAAAAAAATTATTTGATAAGATTGAATAAACAATTGGGGCTATTTTAATAGTTTTACAACTTATGAGATTTTTATGTTTATGAGAAAATATACAACACAAAAATTTCATATCGCATGTCCAAACAAAACTTCAATTTCATCTCATGATACCATATCGCATGGCCAAACGGGCCCTTAAGTACGTTTTTCTTTGTTTACTTTTAGGTTTAGGACTCTTTTTAGAATACAAAGAATAAAACTCTTTTAGGTTAAGGACTCTTTAATTAGCTATAAAAAAAAAAGGTCCAAATTTTATTTTATTTTTCAAATATGGTCAGTAATAATTATATAGATGAGAATATAATTTGCTTTGGGACAAAGTTACTTGGGCACAAAGTATATTATGTGGACGTTTATTTTACAACACTCATCGCAATTATGCATTCTTCTTATTTATGTGTTTTTACAATTTCTCACCAATTTGGTCATATATAGGATTGTCATATGAGCAATACAAATGCTCAAGGGTTTCTACCATTTCCCTAGAAACTCGTAAACTTCAAATCAGCTGAGATATTATCCTACATATATATATATACTACTGTAAGATAGTGGGGCTATGGAAAGATGCAATTCCATTATTTTGTATTACATGTGTGCACAAACAAAGGTTACATACACTTATTATATATATATAGAAAGCCAAAACACTTACATAAAACAACAAGCTACATGGTCAATAAGCCATACATTTGTTTATTTTGGAACACGAAATTCAAAATTTTAAAATATATTTTCTTCTATTTCACATGTCTGCGATAGAATTACCATTCACCTTGCTACAAACATTCCGAATTTCCAACTGAACGCCACGAGATGGGGGCAAATTCCCCATCTTTATCATGGCATCGTTGAATTCGCGTAAAAATAGAGCAGGGTTACTATTATAGGTCCGAACAACATTAGCAGTCGCGGTAGATCCCATCAATACTTGGTCTGAGAAAAGAAGTCCTTGATTTCGAATTAAATCCTCGTAATAAAACTTGTCGAATATATTAGGAGTCACCAAATCCAATGGGACTAAGTTTGTGTTATTGTTACTAACAGGGCAACCACATTTTAGTGTTGATTTCATGGCCGGGTTAATGTTTCTATGTAATCTATAGACTTAGAAAGGGTCGGATTAAAATGAACTTAAATGAAGCGACATGAATAATAAGAATTTATATAAATGGAGGCATATGCAACATATTAAAAATGAGTCTAAATGAAGCAACTATAATTGTCCAATATAAATACTAGGAATATATAGTTGTGCAACTTTAACTTGTTTAGTTCGGAAAATCAACAAATAATTTATTATTTTATGTTTATTTTATCAAATTTGCTATTAAATATTAGTCATTTTCAATATTTATATAACTTATAATTACAGGTGATCATCATATAGTAAACTTACTTTTCTAATTATTGTTTCTTAAAGAATATGCAAAGTCAAATATGAACAAATAAAGATAAACCTATTTGGGATTGTCGATAAGATATAGTTCCAATAGAGGAAAAATTCTTGTCGAAGTAGTTGAACTAATTAATATCATGAAAACGATTGTTGTAATTAATTATATATCTAAAAACATGATTTTGAAGATAAGAACACTACAAATCAACATCAACAAAATTTTGTATCCACTTTTAAAATGAAGAAAATTTAGGCAAGATATTGACATTTGATTAAAAGACAATGGGCTGCTTGTGACTTGCACAAGTTTAATTTATTCTTTTATTTCTTCTTGGAGTAGGTAAATGTGCATTAATTATTTATTATTATACAATTGGCTTCACCACACCCACCAACACCCACTTTATTTCAATGTGTGTTAATTAGAGACAAGTATTGTTTGAATATTTGCATTCTTTAATTGTATAGCAATGAGTATAAAATTAGATAAATATTATATCTAGACAAGTGTTTGAAGGAAAAATGTTGACACATTGATGATATTTCAAGTTAAGATCACATATCACATCATTCAACCAAGATTTAAGTTATATACATCGATGATATTAATATATATAGCTTAATTAATATGTTGTAACATGTTAGTTACCAATACCATACATTATCAGGTTACCAATTGATATTTGTAACACAAATTACTTGTAATTACCTTATACATGACGCAATTGTACAACTATACTCCTTATGTTCTATTTTATGTGTGTTAATTTGACTGAACATTAAGAAGATAAAAATCATGATTTTTTTAATTTTTGTTGTTTTTAACCGAAATAAGTGTATAACGTATCTAAAATATACTTTGTTCCTTGTAATTTTAGACATGACATGCCATTTCTCTAAGAAAGTGTCGATAATGGTAGAATCAGGATGCCACATATGATTCTTCTATTCTTAACTATAGGTCTCCAATTTACGTCATGTATAGGTCCAATGTAAGACGAATTTAAATTAGTCAAAACTCCAACAGAAATAACAATTACCAGGTCAAAACCATTAATAAAAAGGACAAATTACTTAACTACACTCCTTTACTTACCTTAATATCTATTTATCCCTACTTATTTCAAAAATTTCAAAAATCCCTTTATTTACCTATGTATCCCGCATGTATCCCGTGCACAATGATATGTATCCCACTATGTGGAATGTATCAAACTCTATGTATCCCGTTCACAACGCTATGTATCCCGTGCACAATGCTATGTATCCCGTTATGTGGAATGTATCAAACCTAATGTATCCCGTGCACAACGTTATGTATCCCGCTATGTGGAATGTATCAAAACCTAATGTATCCCGTGCACAACGCTATGTATCCCGCAAACATCATTTTTAAGGGATTTTTGGTAAATAAAAAACTAGAAGAGATAGGATGTTATTTAATACTTATAATATGTGGTTCCTATAATTTATACTAATAAAAATGGTGAAATGAGATCATTGAACAAAAAAAAAATTAAGTATAAAAAGTAACATTCTTTAAAATCGATATCTATTTCTTTTATATATCAGTCAGTGTATAATACTTAAATTCGAGTGTAATAAACTTACCATAGCAACAGAGTCACGAGCAGCAAGGGCAAGAATATCAGCACAAGAAACAGCAGCCCCAGGGCACATAGTTTTAATCCTTTGTTTAGCTTGATCAATTACTTGAAAACCTCTCACTGAATTATTATTTGGTGGTGATGTTTTTTCTCCTTGGAACCTTCCAGGAATATCATCTAGAAGAATTCCAGCATCACATCCCTAATTAAATAATATCACAACAAATTAATATAATGTTAGGCCAACAAACATTAAAATGTACTATACTAGAAGATAAGGCAATTAATTAATTAATTAATTAAACAAACAGTTATGTACTTATGAAGTTATACTCCTTAAAATTTCATGTTTAGTAAAAAAAAGTCATATAAATTGAAACAGAACGAGTGAATATAATCTTTGAAAGATTATGAAGAACTTACATCGACAAAGCAGTCATGGAAGAAGAGGCGAATGAGAGATGCTCCCATTCGCCTCTCCCTCGCAATAGCTTCCGCCACAACTGACCCAACCGCCGCGAAGATACAAAAATCTTGAGTTAACATTTCTGAATTTTGCTCCAAAATATTGTTAATTGGCTCTTTTTTACCATCAAAATTTGCTTTTACAAGAACAATTAGAGCCATAAGGCAAAGTGCCAAGCTCAAATGAGTTGCACCTAAAGCCATTTTGATTAATTGATACAAGTGAAATAACTAAAAAACTTTTATTAGAAGAACTTGTTTTTTTTTGGGATGATTTTGTTGTGTGTTTTGGGCTCCTTTAAATAGGAGATTTGGATTGCCTATAGGTCAATTTTTGGCTAACCTGATATTACAAGAAAAAGACTTTAATGAGTGGTTAGGTTTGTAATGGGTGGTTTTAGATTGTCGTTTATGGATTCACGTCAATTCAGTAGTGTTCTAGATTGATTATTATATATATTAAGAAATCTACAACATATATATAAGTATGTGACTGTAAATTAAGTTATTATGGTTTAATAATTTAAGATTGACATAAAAATTTATAAACTTTAAATTTCAGATATGTGTCTCCATGTATTAATCAACTTTTGGCTACACTATTTTGCTAGTAAATATGATTGTATTAAGAGTGGTTGGGTTTGAAATTTGGAATGCCCAAAGCGCAAACATTTAGACAAATTCAGGATTTAAATTTTATCGATTGATCAACCTTTAAATATTTTAGCATTGAACCCATTATATTTCTAAAATTGCACATTCATACCTATTATTTGTCATAATTTTTATAAATTTTATACATAAACTTTTGTTCCACATCAACAGTATGTATTCAATTTCAAATGAACTTGATATCGTAACTGTGCCTCTGTCCCTATAGGCAACGGTTGATCTCAGGTTCATGTGCATCTACATGACTGTGAAATCAATTATTACTATTTATTAATTTGAGATTAATATAAAATTCTAAAAACTTTAAATTATGAATCGAACTTTGGTCGATAGTCAATTTTTATTAAGAGTGGTTGGGTGTGGAAAGGACTTTTTCCTATATGCTCATATTTTTCCTCTCTGACCCTTTTTAAGCACGCTCCTTATACTAAACTTTCCACAAATGAATTATTTGTTTATTTGAAAAGTTAGATATATTCATTGTACCTTGAGGAAGTAATATTTCTAAAATTATTTCTATTGTGAATATCAACTTTTTAACCTATAGTAAAAATGTCTTCTTATTGTTGGTAAAATGATAAAACTTGGAATAAATTTGACAAATAGCTAGTGGATTTTACACTCCTAAAGGTCAAAACCAATGAAATATGGTCGATTTTTCAGAAATATACATGAAAAAAATGTAATAATATGGAATCAAACTCAATTCAATCACTCAATCACACGCGTTCCTTGATGAATATTTCTATTATTTTTACTTGTACTCTTCAACTGCAATTTTGCACTTCAAAAACTGATGGAGCCCCTTGATTTTTGAAACATTTAACATATTTTTAATTTAATATCACAAGATTCAAAAATCTTTTTGATTTTCTTGAATTGTGCTAAGTCAAAATCGACAAAACATTTGAAACGAAAAGAGTATATAAAGAGGGTATACTATTATATTTATAAAGAGTGTATATTTTTGAAAAATCGGACACAAATACCACAATATAGGTTTTATCCCCTCATTTTCTGCTCAAAATCTTGAGCTATTGGATCTTGTCCGCTTGACTTTTTAAATCTCCCTTTCAATTTTAAACATTTTGAAGTTCTTGTGGAACAATTTAAATTTTTAGTATGATAAAATGTCACATCAGATATTTAGTATCAATTGTTCTTCTACGTTTGTTAATCGATAAATATATATATATATATATATATATATATATATATATATGTATTACTTTTTTAATGAGAAATATATTAATTTTAAATCGTAAAATTAAAAAATATATTTATATCTTTCCATTGATATAATTTATAATTTAACTAGTTAAAGTAGCTCGTAGGTCAATTATCATTTTGATTAGGTTACAAATTGATCGTATGACTTGGTCGAGAGAGTACCATATATTAATTGATCTGATATTCTTTTTTATTTTAGTTCATAAAGATTTACTTATAGTTACATTATATAGTGTGTTGGATCGTTGAAATTTGTAAAGGTATTTTTTTTAGGATGAAGAAATTTAACTATAATTCAGAAGTGGAGGCATAAATGAAAAAAATAAACTGACGCTAAATGAGTTTGTTAGATTTGTTGTTATTTTGATGAATTGATGATTATAGTTTGTCGTTTATGATATATTCAAATATAAATTCTATTGGAGTAGATTTGAGTATCGTGTATTGGATTGTTAAAACTCAAAAAATAAATAGAAACTGGCAAAAATATTCAAATACACATAACTGGAATTTTAATCAATTTTTACATGCACAATTTAGACACGTGTGACTGAAATTTTAGCCAATTTTTTATGCGCACTATAGTTAAAAATATTTGGAGTTAGCCTTTACTAGTCAGGTAAAACTTTGGTAAAAAAAAAGTCCGAATCTCGGCCTTATTAAGTCCACAACTTAAGTAAAAACATATCCAAAGTTAGCTTTGTCAAGCAATACCAGATTTCAGACAAAAATATTCGATGTTCTGCCATCACCAGACCACATTTCAAATAAAAATGTATGAATTTAGATGCAAATTTTCAACTTCAATCGCGTAAGTTCTTCTCAAAGTAGGTAAACTTACAAAAAAAAAAGAAAAAATTAAAAAGCGGGCACAAGTTAAACGGATATTTGAGCACTTGGCCGGTTGGAACTTCAAAATAACCCGAAAGCCCAATTGTGTGAAAGCCCACCTAGAGGACAATTAGCTAGTCTTTAGTCCATTTTTGGTTTTAGTTAGCCCATTTGTATATGTAAGACTGATAGATTTCACTTTGGTGATTTCGATTTGATCACCACACTTTAATTCAATTAAGGCATTAACACGATATTAAAGTTAGATCCATTTTAATTTATTAATTTACTCGATATTGATTTTCCCATATTATATTGTCTATACTCTTGTTATAACTCCTATACTTCAAAATTGAAATTTTCAGAAAAAATGTCTATAAAAAGAAGAAAAAAACTTGAGTGTATGGGGGTGTAGAGTCTCGCGTCATTATTAGGGTGAGAACTTGATTTCCTTATATAGTTTAGAATAATTCTCCACTCATGAGCTAGCTTTTAATTTGTTTTAAATTTTGCTCAAAGTCTATTTCTTTATCAAGAATCACATTTGTTATGGCTTGAACAATTAAAAAGATTAATTTTTTTTTATCAAATTGAGTGATAAATATCATTCTTCTCTTTTTAATTTAAAACCTCAAGTTCGGGCTCTTAAAATGAAATTGATTTTAGTAATGACTATTTTATATGTAAAGTGAAACTTTTCGATGCTAACCTCAAGTACTCGGGCCGAACAAATAGGTAGCAAACACCAAGAGAAAAAAAGAAGAAGAGAAATTACCAAAGATCCAGCAACTCTGGCTATCTAGATAAATACTTCTATATAGATACATTAGAAGAATCATCACAAGAAATTAATTAAATAGAGCCTAATTACAACTTGGCAAGAGTCTCCTCCAACTACATTCTTAATATGTTGCTTTGGTAGGGAACATTTTTATCTCAAGTGAAATTTCTCGACAAAAATCTCAATTAAATGAACGTCAAAAATGGATATCAAACATCGAATAAGTAACCAAAAAAAAAAATAGGACTCAAACAAACCATGAGTACAAAAAAACTTCATCTCATTCAATCAACCATATATCTATATCCAAATCCCCTTCTAATATTACTAGCAAGTGTTAGCTTCTAGAGGAATCGCATTAATGATGACATTAACAATTACTAAGCAAACCACTAAACTTTATGATGTGCGGTAGTATCGCCTCTATTCTTAATGAGAGGTTTTAAGTTTGACTCCCGAAAATGGAATTGTCTTTAGCAAAAAACACTTTATTACCAAAATAGGACTTTTCGATGATGATCTAAATTATTTAGACCCCAATAAATGAATATCGAACATCGAGAAAACAAAAACAATTACTAAAGAACCATTAACTATACTTATGGATAATCTAGATGTATATATATATTTGGAGAGAATAAAATTAAATAACAAGAATCATCACAAGGGATTAATTAAAGCCCTAATTACAACTTAGCAAGAGTTTCCTCCAACCACATTCTTGAAATGTCCATTAAATCAGGACTTAAACGTACCATTAATACACAAACTCCATTTCATTCAAACAACCATCACCATCCAAATCACCTTCACTCAACATGCACATCACCTCATCATCACTCATATTGTCCTTCAATCCCAACAACTCTGAATTTTTCTTCAAGCTCTCAAATGTTATGACTTCCTTCTCCTCATCCATTAGAACCCTAAATCCATTGCTTAGCTCCTTCAAGAATCCCTCAGCTCCAAGTTTCTCCACCATAGAAGGAAAAAAATCCTCAAACACCATGTCGTGCCTCAATGCATGAGCCATTGATATCAGACTAGTGGTGGAATCAGAAATTTTGTCAAGATGTCACCCCTAGGATGTGAACGCGAGGCTCTCCTTCACTAGTATAATTTTTCAACGAAAGATATTCAACTGAATAAATCCCCTTCTTGCCCTTAACAAGTACTATTATATTGATATTGGACTAGAAATTAGGAATTTTAACTAGGGATTTTGAAAAAAAATGTTACAATGCAAGTTGCAACCACTAGGATTTGAACTTGATACCTTCTTTACACGATATAATTTTTCAACGAAAGGTATTCGGTTGAATCTCTTTATGCCCCTATTGAAGCAATGAGTATTATTGGATAGATGTAGTACACTCAAGATGGATGAATTGTGATGAGTTCTAAGGGATATTTATATATATAGATAAGAGAGGAATGTAGAGGAAGTTTTGGTGGAAAGAGTCCAAGAAGATGCAATTGCAAAGGAAGGAAGCTGAGGGAGAATGAGGATAGAATTATGGTTGATGGCAAATAACATTTCCTGGAAGTTGCATGGAAGGGTACCACCACACTAATTTTTTTTTAATTTTTTGGGAGGACTCTATATGTCATGGAGAGCATTTTCCTTAAAGAAATAAATAAAGTTTTAGATAATGAAAGGGAGTTTCCTATATATGTGTAGGTAAGTACTCATTTGGTATTTATTTATTTTTTCTAAAAAAAAGAAGGGGGAGTAGGGATGGGGAAATGAAGTGCGGCGATAAATTAGTTGGGAAATTGAACCATCACCCATAAAATTAAAGTTCAGATAGTCAAGATAAAAAGATTCATCACTCATTTGGTATGGTCACCACCCATTGCCAAATATTCTTTTTTTGTTTTATTTGAGCAGAATATTTTGAGGCCTATATTTGAACTATTTTTGAGCCTAATACTAGAGCTAATGTTTCAAATCCACATACAATTAAATAATATTTGTGAGATTGTGCAAAACTACTAGACTTTTCTCACTTTTGTTGTCCTTATATTCTTTCTTATATATATATATATATATTAGATATGGGACCCTGTGCTAGCATGGGGCCCAATATATGTTACTGTTTCTATTTTAATTTATGTGGTACATATGAAATTTGAAGTTAATCAATTTTTTAGTATGTTTTTATATATTTTAAGTTGCTAATTATTTTTATTTAGATTATGTTTTACGTAAATATATTATAAATCACAATAATTAACAAGTTAATATAAAAAAAAACTTATAAAAAATTCATTGACTTTTGAAATTTCATTTGTATCACATAAATCAGGACAAAGCGAGTAATATATATGAAAATTACATAAAACGTATTATAACTCACAATAATTACCAACTTAAAATATCTATATATCTATATTTCTCCCAATTTATGTGGTATAGATGAAATTTCGAAAGTTAACAAATTTTTTTTATATGTTTTCAAATATTTTAAGCTATTAATTATTATGATTTATAATACTTTTTACATAAAAAAATTATTTATATAAAGTATAAAAGAAATATTTTTAAAAAAGGAAAAATAAATGTCAGCAGGAGTCCAATCTATGTTAATATCTATGCTTTAATTATTGTAATACCGATTGAATTTGGAGAGCCAACTAAATTTTTTTAAAGGGTTTTTAAAAAAAAATTTAAGTTGTTAATTATTATAATTTAGAATATTTTTATTAATTTTAAATCAATATATGTTTTTCTCTGTTGTCTCAATTACATGAGACATATGAAATTTGGAGAGTCAACTAAAATGTTAAAATATGTTAAGTTGTTAATTATTATACCTTATAGTACTATTACGTGCTTTTCAAATAAAATATGTAATTTTTTAATTTCAATTTATATGTCATTGATATAATTACATATCTGATGTGACATCTCTTTATGACCAGTATTTCTATTCATTTTTTTCTCCTTTTTTTGACATTTTATCTTTGTTTTGTATTTTTTATTTGTATTTGAAAAAAAAAAGTATTTATGTCATACCCGATTAATTATGCCCTTTATAACATGCATTACACTAATATAGATTTAAGTAAATGAAAATGGAAGATGAAAAGATAAAAACTATTCATTTTTCATAACTGTTTATAATTATTTAGCCTATAAAAAAAATAGTTTAGCACTTGTAACAAATTATAAGAAAAATTTCTTCACTTTGGCTCTTGTTCTTCTGACGATGATGATCAATATATGGTATCAACTTCTGTCGCTAAGATATCCATCAAATTTCTAGGTCATGTGACTTTTTTAACAAAAGAAAAAGAGAAAGTATCTCATGATTTTTGTCAAGACATTGATGTAAAGAAAGGGATTAATTAACAAAAAAGTTCTTTTCAAAATAAAAGACTTTTTGAAAAAATGTTTAGTCCTCCTACAAAGAGAGAAAATTCAATGTGGTTGAGAAATTTATTAGAAGGCTGATTAGTGTTTCAAAGGGTAAGAAAAATTATTTGGAGAAAGACTCATTCTATTTATGAAATTCGTATCAAATTAGGAGGAGAACAAACAAAAATTTAATTTATGATTTGAAAAGAGAGAAAATTAGATATTATTTCTTTCAACCTCACTATTCTTCTAATTTCTTTCTTCTTTTATTTTGTCTTGATTTTTTGTATCTTTAATTAAAGTTTTTTTTTTTGTTATTTATCTTTAATTAAAGTTTATATATATTTTCTAAAAAAAGAATTAAAAAAGATGATCATATTTAGCTCCTTTCCTCATCAATGCTATTAATCTCATAATTAGAGTTATTTATATTATTTTCTTAATTACTTTTTTTTCTTTCATTTAATTATTTATTTGAAGAAATTAGTTATTATAACTTTATAAGAATTACACATGTATTTAATTGTTTTGTTATTTTTAAAATTTTTGGATCTTTCTTCATCTTAAAGTTTCTATCTATATATAATAATAAAGCTAAAATAGAAAATGTGGGGTGACACCCTGTTAACAATAGATATTTATTTATTCTTATCAATGTTTCTGACATTTTTTGTTATTTTTTCCTTAAAATAATTGTTGCCTCGATTTTTAGTTTTAGTTTTATTTTTTAGCATTTTCTAATTTTAAAAGACTGAAAAATTTATATTGAAAATTTAGAAAATATAAAAAATGATTTATTTAACTCCTATCATTATCAATATTATTATTAATTTGTTTTACTTCTTTTCTTAATCTTCATTTCATCATTAATGTAATTTATATAATTTTCTTAGAAGTTAGGATTACTATTTATTTAATTTTTAAAAATTTTGAATTTTTTTGTCATACTAAATACAACATGTTTTATTATAATTACATTTAATATATTAATCAATATGTTGTACGAATGAAAAGAAAATTATCATTTCACAAAAACAAAGGTTAAAATATAATTTATTATGATTAAGGAAAGATAAAATTATTATTCCAATATCTATAACCATATATAATACATTAAAAATTATTTGAAAAGCTGTAAATGGAGAAGGAATCACCATTTAAGGAATCATTATTTTTAAATTTTTGGATCATTTCTTCTTCTAAAAGTTTCTATCGATATGTAACAATAAAGTTAAATAGAAAATGTAGTAACACCATTCTTAGTAATAGAAACTTATTTATTTTTATCAATTTTTTCGACAATTTTGGTTATATTTTTCTTTAAAATAATTATTGCCTTGAATTTTTATTTTATTTATAACATTTATTTTTAATTTTAAAAGATTGGAAATTTTATGTTAAAAATTTAAATAATAGAAAAATGATTTATTTAACTTTTATCATCATCAATGCTACTAATTTATTTGACGTTTTTTCTTAATCTGCATGTCATCATTAATGTTATTTATATAATTTTCTTAAATTACTGAATTTTTTCTTTTTTAACTCTTTTATATATATAAAGTTGGATATGTAAATGATGATGTGACATTTCTTAGAGGCTAAGATTACTATTTATCTAATTTTTCCAATTGTTGAGTTCTTTTGTCATACTAAATAGAATATGTTTTATTATAATTACATTGAATATAGTAAACAATATGTTCTATGAATTAAAACAAAATTATCATTTCAGAAAAATAAATTGGATATTATTTCAATATCCCATAACCACATTCAATACATTAGAAATTAATTGGATATAACTGTAAATGGAAAATGAATCACTATTTAAGGAAAATAAATGTTTGCAATACCATAATAATTAAGGAGAGAGTAAGATATTATTTTAATATCCTAATTCGAACTTTTAATCTACTAGTCAATTAAAAAGAAAATGCATTTAATAACATTAAAAAGTTATTAGTTTAATATTTTTTTCTCATTGTACTAATTCAATTCAATCAAACTTAATTTTAAAGATAAAATAACAGCTTCATTTTAATTGTTATCAATATATTTCAAAAAATTATCGTGAAAAGGCATTTCTTGCAACTTATTTTAATTTTCATATACTATTATTATTTTTTCTGTCATTTTTCAATGATTTTTTATTTCGATATAAAATTTAATGTTTATTCTTAAAACTCTGATGGTACAAATTAAGGTGGAGTAACATATAATAAATGATGATTCTTCTACTAAATAAGAAGATATAACGAAATTGAAAGGGTGAAGTTTTTTTTTTTTAAATGGATAGGAAATTCTATTAAGGTATCATTACGTCATTATTCAATATATTTTTAATATAAATTTCATTTGCTGATGCATTTGTTTAGTATTCCCTCTGTCTCTAATTACTTGTTCACTTTTTCTTTTATAGTTGTTTCTAATTACTTGTCCATTTTGACAAATCAAGAAAGTACATTTTTTTTACCTATTATACCCTCAATTAAATGATTAATTACTTTGAAAATTGCAGAACTTTTCATCTATTTCATAATTAATAGGGGTAAAATGATAAACTCACTATTCATTAATTGATTTCTTAATAAATGTGTCAATTTAAAAGTAGACAAGTAATTAGGGACAGAGGAAGTATTACAGTGTTATTTGACATTATGAGATATTTCTTAGACATTTAAGGAGAATGGTACACCGGATTATATATTATATATTAAAGGATCAACCTCATGCAATGGAAGAATTTGTTATTAGCAAATATATTTTAACTTATATGATAAAAAATATATTCTTCCTCATTTAATAGATGTAAAATTTGTGAAGCTTTATTTTTTCACAATCTTCATATTATTAAAACAAATAATAATATTACGATTAAACAACAGAGTAAATATAAAATTAATCAAAAATATTTAATTTTAATGATCGCGCGAAGTGCGGTGCAGTTCTCTAATTTAAAACAAAAAAGTAAAATTTAAATGGGTCTACTATAGAATTCCTAGAAATCCAACTTGAAAAATTATGTTAAAAATGGAAAATAAAAAGTGAAATAAATTTAATTGAGAGTTATCCTTCATCTGTCCCATTTTATGTGACACTTTTTATTTCTCGAGAATCAAATTTGCGTATGATAACTTTAATTTTTTTAAATAAAATTTATATATTTGTAAACTACGTAAAAATCAAAATATTATAATTCATAATAATGAATAATTCAAAATATTTTAAAGATCTCTTTAGTCTTTGTGTTGGTCCTCCCAAACTCCCATTTCAAATAAGAGGTACCCATAGAATTTAGAGATTCAATTAAATATTTTATATAAGTTTTAAATAATTAAGTTGTTAATTATTCTAATGTATAGTATTACTTATATTATTTTTAAATAAATTTAAATATTATATGTTAGGTTTTTATCCTAATTTATATGACATTGATAGAATTTAAAGTGTCAAATAATTGTTAATTATTGTAATAGATAATATGGAGTATTTAAGTCATTTATAGTATAGTAATTAATATATAATATGTAGTATTTAAGTGAAAGGTGGTGGGGCCCACTTATATAGTTTGATAAATATATTGGATATTAGTAGTGATTTATAGTATAGTAATTAATAATATATAATATGTAGTATTTAAGTGGAAGTTGGTGGGGTCCACTGTGTTGGTCCTCCCAACTCCCAGTTCTATAGAGGAGTAAACACCTGTACTTTAGTTCTTTCCCATCAAATCACGTGTACTATTTAGAATAAATTTAAATATTATATGCTAGGTTTTTTATCCTAATTTATACGACATTGATAGAATTTAAAGTGTCAAATAATTGTTAATTATTGTAATAGATAATATGGAGTATTTAAGTCATTTATAGTATAGTAATTAATATATAATATGTAGTATTTAAGTGAAAGGTGGTGGACCCCACTTATTATAGTTTGATAAATATATTGGATATTAGTTGTGATTTATAGTATAGTAAAAATACCCAAAAAGCCCTTTAATCAAGAAAAAAGATAAAAATAATTTATAAAAAACATTCTTGAAAGTATGTTTTGTAGTTAAGATTTGCAGAGTTACGCAAAATTCGATAAAATAAATAATTTTAGTGTGAAGAGGAAGAGTGAATTGGTGTGGTCAATGATTGATATTTTAGATTTGGAGAATTTCAAAGTAATGAATTCATTTTAATAAATTAGAGTTAGTTGTTAGTATTAAATTATGATGTTAATTAAGGTGCAGATGCAATTAGTGAAGAAATGGAGAATATAAATAGATGGTTTTTTTTGTAAGTCATTAGATATAATTAGAATAGAAAATATGATTGAATTTTTTATTTAATAAATGAAATATTTAATGAAAAGAATAAAGAAAAAATCTATAAAAAAAAAGAAGAGGAAAAATATATACCAATATATAATATATAGTATTTAAGTGGAAGTTGGTGGGGCCCACTGTGTTGGTCCTCCCAACTCCCACTTCTATATAGGATAGGAATATAGGAAGGATAGAAGTAAACACCTGTACTATAGTTCTTTCCATCAAACCACGTGTACTATTTAGAATAAATTTAAATATTATATGCTAGGTTTTTTATTCTAATTTATACGGCATTGATAGAATTTAAAGCGTCAAATAATTGTTAATTATTGTAATAGATAATATGGAGTATTTAAGTCATTTATAGTATAGTAATTAATATATAATATGTAGTATTTAAGTGGAAGGTGATGGGCCCCACTTATTATAGTTTGATAAATATATTGGATATTAGTTGTGATTTATAGTATAGTAAAAATACCCAAAAAGCCCTTTAATCAAGAAAAAAGATAAATTTGAATGTATGTTTTGTAGTTAAGATTTGCAGAGTTCGGTAAAATTCTGATAAAATAAATAATTTTAGTGTGAAGAGGAAGAGTGAATTGGTGTGGTCAGTGATTGATATTTTAGATTTGGAAAATTTCAAAGTAATTAATTCATTTTAATAAATTAGAGTTAGTTGTTAGTATTAAATTATGGTGTTAATTAAGGTGCAGATGCAATTAGTGAAGAAATGGAGAATATAAATAGATGGTTTTTTTGTAACTCATTAGATATAATTAGAATAGTAAATATGATTGAATTTTTTATTTAATAAATGAAATATTTAATGAAAAGAATAAAGAAAAAAAAAAAGAAGAGGAAAATATATACTAATATATAATATGTAGTATTTAAGTGGAAGTTGGTGGGGCCCACTGTGTTGGTCCTCCCAACTCCCACTTCTATATAGGAGTAATAATATATACCATGAAAAAATCTACTAATTATGAATCAACAAGAAATGCCAGCTAATGAAAATTCTTCACTATAATTAAATAGCTAGCTAATGATTAGCCTTAATTAGTATAGTATTCTTTTTTATTCCGTTTCAACTAATCTCATAAAATCTCGAATCTTAATGTTGTTTAGTGGCCTGCTGATATTTCAAATCAATTTCAAATATATATATATATAATGATATAATTCCACAAGTTAAGGGTTGAACGATTGTTTGTACGTAAACTTTACCTCTATCTTAGAAGGTAAAGAGAGGCTACTTCGGATAAATCCTCGACTCAAGGACAAGTATATCAAAACAGTTTGAGAAAAGAATGACAGAAGTGAAGAAACCAAGATAGAGAATAACATAAATCAAAGAACAAGAAAATACGAAAGTCCTATAGTATTATGACTATTATTATGGAAGGATAAGCTGTGAGATAATGTTCAACTATTTCTTGCCTTCGATCATAACATATGTCCTCTATAGTCTCCTATCTAAGGTCATGTCATCAATAAACTGATCTTTTGTCTAATCACCTCTCCTCAATACATCTTTACCCTACCTCTATCTCTCTTGAAACCATCCATACCCAAACTTTCACTCCTCAACATTGACCGATGATCAAGACATCCGTACATCTCCTCTTCACATGTCAAAACCATCTCAGTGTCGTTTTTCGCATCTTATCGTGGCCATTCCCAACAAAATAATATATATACCTTTTTAGATGAATTTTCTTTGTCATGATTGATCATATTAAATGGATATTAAGACATTTCTTCCGCTTCTTGTATTGCCAACCACCAGGAAACTTACAATTACGAAGTCAAAAGGTTAACATTCTAAGAAAAAGTATTTTTTAAACCATCTATTGGACTTTGATATATAATTAAAAGGAAGATCAAATAATGTTTTATGAAGTATTTTGGACAACTTACATGTTTCCAATTGAACAAGTCATGGGAGAAATATTGATTATAAGTGTGGTGCACTAACATATTTATAAGCAAGATTTTACTAGATTTTAAGCGTTTTTTTGAGTATGTTAGTTTACTAACTTATTTGTCCGACTCTACTGGCTAACTCGGGTCCCTCACTGGAGACTAGTACTCCCTCCGTCTCATTTTATATGTTATTCTTTTTTATAAATAGTTAGTCCACAATACTTGTCATTTTATAAAATCAATGCATAAATTACCATATTGTTCCTTTTTTACCCTTGTGAGTTATTAGCCTTGAAAATATACATTTGACCAACTTAGAAAAACTAAGTAAATGATTCATGTTCATTGGTTAAATTAATTAATCAAAATAAATTAATTCATATTAATTGATTGAAAACTTGAGTTCCAAAAAAATTAAATAAGGGTAGAAGGGTCATTTCTTAATGCAAGTGCAAAGTAAAAATGTGACATATAAAAGTACTTGTTATATTATCATTAATGACATTTCTTTTTTCAGTTTTTCGGTGTCACAAAATAGGAATTTAAGATTTTAAGGACTAGTGTAGAAATTAGGAGACCAACTCTGCTTGTCCCCAAAGTTGGCTAGGCTCGTTTTTTTTTTTTAAAAGCAAATTTATATCACTAGACAGTGGTCTAGTGGCTTTTTATTAATAATAATCATAAAAAATTCTCAATAGGAATAAGTACAAGTAAGGGAGGCTGGACCTTACCTTACCAATCCTAATGAGGTACCTAACCTCTACTAATTAACAACCATGAAGAAAATACGAGCTAGAGAGAACTAGATATTCTATGATCATCACAAAGTTTATAATACACTCTATGATGATATTACAAGTGAGGATTCTTAAGTAATGAAAAATCATAAAGGCCAAGGAGAAAGTTGAGTTATCAACCTCAAACTTCCTTTTACAAATGCATGAACTAAACAAGATAGATTGGCCTTCTAAAGGAACCTGAAATATGTTTCTCTTGTCTTCTTCTTCAAATCTGTCTAATAACTGTTGATAGTGCATCACTTCTTGGCTTTATTGAATCGTGTTGAAGTTGTTGATATTGTCATATGATTTTGCTTTGCGAGTCGCATTGGTAGTTGCCTTGGAACAAATTCCTCAGTCACTTTACCATCCCAACTATGCTTTCATTCATGCTTCATTTTGTTGTTGCGTTGTTGCCTAGGAGAAATATCTTCATTCCTAGCTGCAATTGCAAAACAATAATCCAGCATTTCCTCTTCCTCACCTTCCTCACCCTTCTCAGAGATGTCCTCATCATCTAGGTTAGCAAACTTATTTGGGGACAAAGTACAATTACCACCAACTTGAAGTTGTTTGTTAATGTTAATCAGTGCAAATGAAGCCAATTTTTCAATATTAGAACTCACCAAACGATCACTTAAGATTGCAGCAACATTTGTTGATGGTGACAAACCTTGCGGGGGAGTTACTAACTTGGCACTACTAGGCACAAAAGCAGGAGTTGTTCGGCTCAATTTCTTTTGCATAGGAGGAGAAGTGACTTGTTCCTCCTCTTTATCTGCTATATCTATCCATCTCAGAGTACTTGTCGCACCTTGTTTTTCCTTAGAAATAACTAATTCATTTGTAGAGTTAACTTGAGATGAATTGATCTCATGCACAAAATTATTTGTAAGAGCATCAAAGGTGTTAAAACACATGACCTCTTGTGGAACAATTTCTCGAGCACCTGAATTCGTAGTTTGACTATCTACAACTTGTTGCACTGTGTTACTAATAGGCGAACCAATTCCAATACTTGGAGATTTTTTCTTTGTCACCACAGCCCAATTAGATTCATGTACCAGTTCCACTCCCCTACCTGTACTCTTGGCATTCTTCTAGGCAATTGAATTAGTTTCGACATCACTTTCAATTTTTTTATTGGCATTGTCGACCTGCTGCGTCATGTTGTCAACCAAGCATTCAATAGTTTCAACACCCCGAGCATCATGTTGCGATCCATCTGCCACTACCTTTGCATTCACGGGATCTAATGCCAAATCAACAGTTGTGTTAGTTGTCAATGGATGTGCTGATTTTCCAATAAGCACCACATCACCTTTGGTTCCATTTAGTTGATCCCCATCATCCATTGTTGACGCCACGATTGTAGCTGGGTTGTTTTGGCCCTCATCATCAATGTGAACTAAAGTAGGATTTGTAGTCAAAGAAAGTTGATTTTCATTCAATTTTTTCTCCAATGTTTCAATTGCTCCAACTTTATTCCCTGATGAATGAATATCATCAACACCCTTAGAATCAATCTGCAAAAAACCAGTTTTTCCACCTTCGTTATTAATGCTTATTTCTCTGGTATTTTTAACGCCAAGTCTTGCACCAGTAACGCTTTAGTTTTCAACAGTGCTGCTATTTGATTGCTACCCAAAATCAACTTGCGACTCTAGGACCAAAGTATTTCTAGTCGTTAAACTTTGATCCCCTAAAGCTGATTCGTGCTCAACTACTTTGCCTAAGAGTTGCCCAAAATTTTCTTTATTTTGGCACTCCAAATCTCGTGCCACAACTACCTGATCATGGACACCACTTTTATCAACCACAAGGGATTTATTTTCAGCCCTCTTTTCATCTAATATTTCTCGAGCATCACCTTGATATTTTTCTATCTCAGAGCCTACTTGCGATGCTTCTTCTTGGTTTCTTGCTACAGTATTTCCCAATAATAGTCTACAGTCACTTTCGTTGTGGCCTTGGTGCTTACAAAAGTTGCAATAAATTGGCAAGTTATCATACACAAACTTCTGAAATTGCTCCACACTTTTTCCTGTTTTCTGGTCGACATATTGAATTCTCATTCGATGTGGCAAATTTGCTAGCAAATCAATTTCGACTTTAACTCTAGCCGTGTTAGGTCTCGACTTATCTTGAGTGTCTTTATCAATCGCTATTGGCTTACCAGCAGCTGAAGCAATTGACAATAAGGATTGTTTTGCAAAAAGCTCTAACGGCAAGTTAGGAAAAGATATCCAAACAAAAGCTCTTGATGTCTCTTCTTTCGGATTGAAGCCAATTGTCCATGGAAATACTCTAAATTACTTTTGTAAACCATTGTACGAAAGGTACTGAACAGTTTTAGCTACAGCTAATACATAATTATCATATCTATCGAATCTCACCAAAATATGTTGACGCGCAAGCCATCCGACAAGGCAACGAGCTTGAGTTCCTAGTTGTATAGGCAACAACTTTCGTACCTCTTGCATATTGATTGGATCCTGTGAAAACTTGAAAACTAGAGCTTGATGTAAACCTTCTTCCATAGTAGATTGATTTATCTCCTCCACTGTAAATGTAATTGTAGGTTCTCCATGAATGATGTCTATAGATTTCAGCTTTGTTGTTTTCAAGTTTTGTCTAGTTTGGACTGAATTTAGACGTGCGGCATAAGTTGCTTCTGGATTAGAACTAGTGTTAGGCTCCCCCACAGCCATATGCTGGGGAGAGGATGCGGCTATCATGGATTTTCTTCAAGGCGACATAGTTCGCAGAAGAGAAGAGAGAGCAGTTGGCCCTAGGTTTTTTATCTTTTTTTAAGTTTTTTTGGCTAGGCTCGATTTGGTTACCAATACTCGTTGCATTTTTCTTATTGGTGTCTCTTTTAGCGTTTCAGTGTCATGAAATAGAAATTTAAAATTTTAAGGGTTTTGATATGTATTATTAGTCCACTGATTTTCTTAAAATTAGTTAACTGACTCGATTGGCCCCCAAATTTATCCAAGCCGATCCTCATAGTTTTTGTGATCAGTACTCATTGCATTTTCACTAACGATGTTTTTCTTTCCAGCGTTTTGATATCATGAAATAGGAATTTAAGATTCTAAACAATTTTCGTGTGTGTGTTAATCCATTGATTTTCTCTATTGACTCCCAAACTTGGCAAGACCAGTCCTTAGAAGTTTGGTGACCGGTTCTCTTTGCATATTCATTAATATTGTGTCTTCTTTTTTCCCTATTTATATCACGAAAGAAGAATTCAAGATTTTAAGCATTTTTCATGTGTGTTAATTCACAAATTCAGCAAAAATTAATCAACTGACTCCCTTGACCCCCAAACTTAGCCAAGCCAAGACGCATAGGTTGTCCCGAATTTTAAAAAAGACACCTAAACTTTGCAAGTGTTCTCTTAATGTATACATATATGTGTGAAGATAAGTGTAATATTATCATTGACAATCAATAGGAAGTGAATCTTCAGACTATTTGTGGGAAGAACAAGCATTGCTAAATGATTCATCAGAACTACACCTTCTTGACTTTTCTAAACTGGCAGTTGCAACTGATAACTTCAATGGAGCAGGAGGATTTGGCCCAGTTTACAAGGTAATGCCAGTCTCTGAAGTGATTCACACACAGAAAATAATGCTGCTAATGTGAAAACTCTTGCTATGATACAGGGAAAACTAGAAGATGGGCAAGTGATAGCTGTCAAACGATTATCTAGTTTCTCTGGCCTAGGAATTGAAGAGTTCAAGAATGAACTCTTGCTGATCTCCAAAGGAATCTCATCAGAATCTTGGCCTATTGCGTTCACGGGAAAGAGAAGTTACTGGTTTATGAGTACATAGCTAACAGACACTTTGTTATTCGGTAAGTGGTTCCAACTATAGTCTCTGCAATGGCATATTGCTTGATCAACACAATTCACTTTAAGTAACATTTAATACTTAAAAACCAATGCATATATATTATGCTGAGAAGCTTCATTGTTTTCTTCAATTGTATAACTATCTTTGATGTGCTGTTAATCACACTGTTAGATCCAAAAAAAAGTCATCAGCTTCCTTAGCCAAAACACTTCTACATGATGATTCATGGTATTGCTAGAGGGCTTCTTTACCTTCACCATGATTCTTGTTTAAGGGTCATTCACAGGGATCTGAAGGCAAGCAATGTTCTCTTGGATGGTGATATGAATCCGAAAATATCAGAGTTTCACTTGGCCAGAACCTTACAAGTGACTCAAGAGCTAGCAAACACTCATCGCATAGTGGGAACACTGTAAATACCTCTACTTTTGGAAGCAAAATATTTTCTTTGATTTCAAAGTAGCAACTCTGACTCATTCTTATACAAATACGTTGCAGTGGGCTACATGTCGCCTGAGTATGCAATGGGTGGACTGTTCTCTGAGAAATCTGATGTCTGCAGCTTCGGCGTGTAAACTTTTCCCAACATCAAAGTTTCCAAGAAAATACGATGGTGTACACTGCAATCAACCTAAATTTTTAGTCAAATCTCCTTGAAAAGATATGGGTTGGAATAACATTTGAGGCACCAAGTAATACCTTGAAGGATTAAATGGAGTGATCAACACAATGATGTGCTTTCTACTTTGTGACTGAATGAATAGATAAACAAATTGTGTTGACTTTGATATTTAAATACAACTATGCTTTTCTAATTGAGATGTGTGCTTATTTAGTTCAGAATTACCCTACCTGGATAGTTTTTAATCTCATAATTTACGCTTTGCAAGCGAACTTATTGGTTACAGTAACATGTTGTGTTGTTTTGGTGTTTACTCTGAGAAGGAAAAGTACTTTCCATTTATCTACAGCTAATATAGTAGAGAGTGAAGTCAAGGGAAAAATGTCCTTTTCATTGATGTATCTTGAATAGACAATAACGAAGTATACAATTGATGGGAGGTTCTGTGACAACTGAAACAAGGACAATGTCAAAAAACTAGTAGGTATACTGTTAAACAGAAATACTAAACTATTTCCCACAATAGAATTTGTCAAAGTATTCATCCTCCTGAATAAAAATAAATGGAGTGAAATCCCAAAAGGGTTGTTCAGAGGGATGCTTTTGGAAAGTTTTAATTGTTTGAATTTCTAGAGTAGCTCAGGCTGGGAATGAACAAAAACGGAAAGAAAATGGCATGGCCAAGATGGGATTTTTTTCTGTTTCTAATGCTCGGAAGGATGTTTTTAGCACAAGTCTCTGCTGCAAGTGATACCTTAACTCAATCCCAACAACTGCCACTAAACCAGACACTTGTCTCAGCTGGAAAAATATTTGAGCTGGGCTTCTTCAGTCCACGTAGCTCGAGGAGTCTATATCTCGGAATTTGGTTCAAGAATATTCCTCGTCAGAGGATTGTATGGTTAGCAAATAGAGAAAATCCACTCCCAGCTTCTGACTCAGCTGCAATCTTGAAGATTGGAGGTGATGGGAACCTCATAATTATGGATGGCAATCAATATATCATTTGGTCAACAAATATCTCTGTTCAGTCTAATAAGACAACTGCTGTACTTATAGACAAAGGGGAATTCATTCTTAAAGACAACGTCACGGGATCATCTTTATGGGATAGTTTTAACTATCCTTGTGATACCTTGTTATCAGGAATGAAAATTGGATACAACACCAGTTCTGGGGTAAAACTTGTTTTATCGTCCTGGCAGGCAGAAAATGATCCATCTCCTGGAAAGTTTACTGCTGGACTATCGGTGGAGATGCCACTTCAAGGCTTCACTTGGAATAATTACTCGAAGCCTTACTGGAGAGGTGGACCATGGGACGGAGCGAACTTCATAGGCATACTTGATGTCGACAAAGGGTACGCAAGTGATATAAATGTAATAGTAAACAAGCAACAGGAATCTGCCTTTCTCAGTTTCAATAATTTCAATGATTCTGATGTTATAATCATGGTCCTAAAACCATCCGGACTATTGCAGACGATTGTATTGGTAGAGGAACTGAATGCATGGCAAGTCACGTGGGAGGCACCAGGTAATCCATGTGATGTTTATGGAACTTGTGGTCCTTACAGTGTTTGTGACAAGAAAAAGTCTCCAGACTGTGATTGCTTGAGAGGATTTGTACCAAAGTCAACTGATGAATGGATCAGAGGAAATTGGACTGGTGGCTGTGTGAGGCGAACTAAACTTCTATGTGAAATCAGTACAAGTGGTAATGCTACAAAGGGATCCGAAAGTGACAACTTCTTGCAGCTGACAGAGATGAAACTGCCAGATCACTACACATATTTTTATGTCTATGATGCTCAGAGCTGCAAAGAGTGGTGCCTGAATAACTGTTCATGTGCAGCGTATGCATATCCAGATAGGATTAACTATATGGTTTGGACTTCAAAACTTGTTGATGTTCAGTAGTTTCCATATGATGGTGTTGATTTGTTTCTTCGTCTTGTTTATTCTGAACTAGGTAAATTCAATTCTTATCATTATGCTTAGATGATTAAAATTGTTTTATATCGTCACCTTTCTGCATTATAGTAAATCACAGTTTAGATGAAGATAAAAGGAAGAAAAAGCTTGTCATCGGCTTCACAACTGTTTCAAGCATTCTCATATTGGGCATCTTCGGATACATCTTCTGCAAGTGGAAAACAAATCAAATAGGTAAACTATGCTCTTGATATCAATATTTTATAGCCAACATATTAATTATGTACACTAGTTTTGTCGAGCTTCACCATAATACTCTTTTGATTGGTATAACTGGAAATGCCTTTTTCATTCCTTTTCTTCTATGAAGTGAGTTTGTCATTAACCGTTCAACCTTCATGGCCGATGCTGAGTTTGTATTTAAAACATGGAGTGACTTGTTCACATCTCTCTCCATTAGGATTTCTTTTGATAAGTAATACCAAAATGCAACCTTTCTATCTGTACGATTCTTTAGTCTGATATGTCTACTCAAATTGAAAATAGTATATGATTCAAGGATGAATTTCTAAGTAATAAAGCTAGGAATTGGAAAGATCATGCAGTTTTACACAAGTAAAACATTTTGGATGTCTTCTTTGACATTACCAGTTTTCATTGTAAACTTTTATGTCTACTCATGTGGATCCGGAAAAAATCAGGAAATAGAAGAAATAGAATTGAAGACCACATTTCGTCTGATAGGTGTTAGAATTCAAGAAAAATGTCTACAGACGAATTGTGGGAAGAGAAAGCATTGCAAAAAGATTCATCAGATCTACCACTTCTTGACTTTGCTAAACTGGCTATTGCAACTGATAACTTCAGTGAAATAAATAAGATTGGAGCAGGAGGACTTGGCCCCGTTTACAAGGTAATACCAGTCTGCTGAGTGTTTACACACAAATAACTGCTGCTTATGTGAAAACTAAAGCCGTCATAACGGATGTCATACAGGGAAAACTGGAAGATGGACAAGTGATAGCTGTCAAAAGACTATCTAGTCACTCTGGACAAGGAATTGAAGAGTTCAAGAATGAAGTCTTGCTAATCTCCAAACTGTAGCACAGGAATCTCGTCAGAGTATTGGCCTATTGTGTTCACGGGAAAGAGAAGTTACTAGTTTATGAGTACATGGCTAACAAAAGCTTAGATACTTTGTTGTTTGGTAAGTGGTTCCAATTATAATTTCTGTTATGGCATATGGTTTGATCAGCATATTTTACTTCTTATCCTTGTATTTTTATAGTTAGTGATCCTTCATGTCATATTGTGGAAATGGAAATTATGACATGTTTCAGAACTATAAACACGTTCTTGCAGCGGTTATATGTCACCAGAGTATGCAATGGGAGGACTATTTTTTGAGAAATCTGATGTCTACAGCTTTGGCGTATTGCTACTAGAGATTGTCAGTGGAAAGAGAAACAACAGACATCTCAACCTTCTCAGTTATGTATGTGCAAAATCAGCAGGATCTCTTGCCACAAGTTATTCACACAAACATATAGTATTCATTTCGAAATGATTTTAGGCATGGCGGCTGCGGACTGAAAGGAACGGACTAGACTTAATGGATAAATCAGTTTTGGACTCAGATTCCTCTGCAACAGTGCTGAGATGCATACATATTGGCCTGCTTTGTGTCCAGGATCATGCTGTTGATAGGCCATCAATGCCGTCTATCGTTCTTATGCTAAGTAGTGAGATGGATCTGCCTCAACCAAAGCAACCTACATTTATATTTCAAAGATGGTTGAATTCTAATACCCAATCACAATTCAGCAAAACTCAGTCTGTTAATGATCTTACTGTCTCTGTGGCAGAAGGCCGATAACCAATTGAAGATGTTGCATGTACCGTTTTAATATGTGCAACAGGACGCCAAATTGCAGAAGCCACTTGGGAAGATATGGCTATAGGGCCTACTCTACCGTCAAATACATATTATGAGGGTAGGATTACCAATACCATATAAGGAGACCACTCAACTATTGTGTGGATTACATAGGCCCAACGTTGAAAAACACAACGACAGTGATTGATGCATCTAACTCTGATACCTTGTGAAGATATAGCTCTTAGGAATGTGAGACTTAAAATACTTGTAGCTTGTGCTGTTGTACAGTTGTACGAGTGCTTAATTGCCATAATTAGAGGAAGACTCCTTGTTAAATGACCATATTGGATCACTTGTAAAATTTATTTTTGTTTTTTAAATTAAAGTTCATTTTCAGCTCTTTCCTCGTCAGTAATCTATATAATATTCCTTATTCTCGTGCAACTGGTGTTTGATATTTGTTTATATTGGCACACTCGGTACGGTTATACTGGTCTTGGTCTCAGGTCCTAGCTGAATATTATAAATTAGTTTTTTTCTTCTTGGTTTCTATCACCAGTTATTTTTATCAAGTCTTCCTTTGAGTTTTTGTCTAAGTATACCCTTGAAAGAGACAGGTTGTACAAATTTGACAATTCAAGTAATCTCTTAAATTAGCTTTGAGAACATGATGACATGCTTTTGATGTTCAAGAGTTTTTGTATGATGGTGTGGATTTGCTTCTTCATCTTGCTTATTCTGAACTAGGTAAGTTCAGTTCTCACTATTATGCTTAGATGATTAAAATTGTATTATGCTGCCACCTTTCTGTATTATAACATAACATAGTTCTGCAAACTATTCTCCTGATTTCCAGATTTCTATCGCTGACCATAGTAGTCATGCATACCGGTTTTCGGGCTCTACCATAAAATCCTTTTGATTGTTACAACTGGAAATGCATTTTCCTTTCTTTATGCTCTGCGAGCGAACTTATTGGTTACCTGTTACTGTAATATGTTGTGTTGTTTTGGTTCTTACTGTGAGAATGAAAAGTATTTACTTTTTATCTTGTCAAAGCTACAATAGATTTAGATAATATATACTATAGAGTTTGAAGTCAAAGGGAAAAAATGTCATTTTCTTTGATGGATCTTGAATAGACAATTATGTAGTAAACAATAAATGGGAGGTTCTGTGACAACTGAAACAAGGACAATGTCAAAATACTTAGTTTACTTTTTAACAGAAATCTTAAACTATTTCCCACTATAGATTTGTCAAAGGATTCAGAGGGATGCTTGTAGAAAGCCTAATTGTTTGAATTTCTAGAGCATCTCAGGCTGGGAATGAACCAAAAAAGGAAAGAAAATGGCATGGCCAAGATGGGATTTTTTTCTGTTTCTGATGCTCGGAAGGATGCTTTTAGCGCAAGTCTCTGCTGAAAGTGATACCTTAACACAATCCCAACAACTGTCACTAAATCAGACACTTGTCTCTGCTGGAAAAATATTTGAGCTGGGCTTCTTCAGTTCACGTAGCTCGAGAAGTCTATATCCTGGTATGTGGTTCAAGAATATTCCAGGTCAGAGGATTGTATGGGTAGCAAATAGAGAAGATCCACTCCAAGCTTCTGATTCTGATGCAAGCTTGAAGATTGGAGGTGATGGGAACCTCATAATTATGGATGGCAATCAAAATATCATTTGGTCAACAAATATCTCTGTTCAGTCTAATAAGACTACTGTTGTACTAACAGACGAAGGGGAATTCATTCTTAAAGATAGTGTCTCACGGACACAGTGGCGGATCTATGAAGGGCTGTGGGGGTGCCACGCCACCCCCGAACTTCGACGGAAACTCTATATATACATAGGTATATACATATAATATTTATATAAATATAAAGTGTGCTACCCACAGAACAAAATTGGCTTGTGGTGCCACGATAGGAGGGCAACTTTAGAAGGCTGATGTTGCGGGTTTGAATCCCATCTGTACCTATTTTTTTGAGAAATTTGCTGCATACGTTTTTTAAGAAAAAAAAAAGCTCCAAGCACCTTTTTTTAAGGAAAAACAGCTGGCACAATTTTTTATTTTTATTTATAATTGTTATTGACTTAAATTAAATTAATTACATTATTACTCTTTTGACTATTCTTTTATTTGATTAAATACTCAATAAAAGTGTAATATCTTATTATTTATATTTTATTGATTGATTTATGATATATATCGAAAAGAAGAATAATTCAATCAAATATAAAATTAATTTAATCGATAAGTCTATTTGGCACCCACGGACTCTAAATCCTGGATCCGCCACTGCACGGACATCTTTATGGGATAGTTTTAATTATCCTTGTGATACCTTGTTACTAGGAATGAATATTGGATACAACACCAGGTCTGGGCTAAAACTTGTTTTATCTTCCTGGCAGGCTGAAAATGATCCATCGCCTGGAAAGTTTACTATTGGATTTTCGGTAGAAATGCCACCTCAAATCTTCACTTGGACTAATTACTCGAGGCTTTACTGGAGAGGTGGCCCATGGGATGGAGGGAACTTCTTAGGTGTACCTGATGACAAAAAGGGGTATGCAAGTGATATAAAAGTAATAGTAAACAAGCAACAGGAATCTGCCTTCTTCAGTTTCAATAATTTCAACGTTTCTGATATTATAATCATGGTCCTAACTAGAAGATCTGAATGAATGACACGTCTTTTGAGAGGCACCAGCGAATCCATGTGATGTTTATGGAACTTGTGATCCTTACAGTGTTTGTGACATGGGTAAGTCTCCAGTCTGTGATTGCTTGAGAGGATTTGTACCAAGGTTGACTGATGAATGGATCAGAGGAAATTGGACTGGTGGCTGTGTGAGGCGAACTAAACTTCTATGTGAAATCAGTGCAAGTGGCAATGCTACAAAGGGGTCCGAAAGTGACAACTTCTTACAGCTGAGAAAGATGAAACTGCCAGATCACTACACATATTTTTATGACTATGAGGCTCAGATTTGCAAGGAGTGGTGCCTGAATAACTGTTCCTGTGCAGCCTATGCATATCCAGACGGAATTAAGTGCATGGTTTGGACTTCAGAACTTATGGATGTTCAGCAGTTTCCATATGATGGTGTGGATTTGTTTCTTCGTGTTGCTTATTCTGAACTAGGTATTCAGTTCTTCCCATTATGTTTAGAAGATTAAAGTTGATTTCTGTTGACCTTTCTTTTGGATTTGAATTGTGACATAACATAGCTTTAGATGAAGATACAACGAAGGCTAAACTCATCATCATCTTCACAACCGTTTCAAAGCGTTCTCATATTGGCCATTTTCGGATGCATTTTCTACAGGTGGAAAGCAAATCAAAGAGGTAAACTATATTTCTGATTTCAGGATTCTATCACAGACCATAGTAATTATGTAGATCAGTAGTCTCAAGCTTCACCATGAAATTAGTTATATTGGTATTAACTAAAAAGTATTTTGCCTTTCTTTTCTTCTTTGATGTTGGTTTGTTATTTAACTTTGAAATCACGTGTTCCTAATGTTATAAACTCACTCAAAGGTGGATATTGTCCTTTTGTGTTAGAATCATTTCAAAAAAATGTTTAGGCTGGCTTCTGTATAGTTTTTCAGACTTTCTGTCAAATCGCTTATTTTAACCTTTCTATCTCTACAACTCTTTGATCTAACATATCTTCACAAATTGTTTGATCTCTATGATTCATGCACGAAACTCAGAATTAAAGCTTAAAACTCACAAGATCATGCACTTTTACTTGATTTGCACGTTCTGGATTTCTTCGGTGGCTTTGACCTTTTTTTTGTACCCTCCCCTAAGAGCTCTCCATTTTGCTCTCTTGGTGACGCAAATCCATAACTTCAAGGTTGGATGCGGTGCTTAACACTTGAGCAACCCTCCCTTATATCTGCGGCTTTGACTGGCTATTGTTTTGCTAATCGGAGACTTTTTCATCTTGATATTTTGGACTATGTCAGGAAATAGAAGAAATAGGGTTAATGACCTCACTCCAGCTGTTAGGTCTCAGAATTCAGAGAATGCATCTACAGACAATTTGTTGGAAGAGCAACCATTGCCAACCCTTCTTGACTTTGCTAAATTGGCAATTGCAACTGACAACTTCAGTGAAATAAATAAGATTGGAGCGGGAGGATTCGGTCCTGTTTATAAGGTAATTCCAGTCTCTGGAGTGATTCACAAACAAAAACTAGCACTGCTAATGTGAAAAACTATTGCAAATCATACAGGGAAAACTAGAAGATGGACAATTGGTAGCTGTCAAAAGATTATCTAGTCACTCTGGACAAGGAATTGAAGAGTTCAAGAATGAAATTTTGCTAATCTCCAAACTGCAGCACAGGAATCTCGTCCGAGTATTGGCCTATTGCGTTCACGGGCAAGAGAAGTTACTAGTTTATGAGTACATGGCTAATGGAAGCTTAGATACTTTGTTGTTTGGTAAGTGGTTCCAATCATAGGTGTGCATCATACAAACATAGTGACATTAACAATGGTAAATGATACTGTCAGATTCAAAAAAGAGTTATCAGCTTCCCTGGACGAAACGTTTCAACATGATTCAGGGCATTGCTCGAGGGATTCTTTACCTTCACTGTGATTCATGTTTAAGGGTCATTCACCGAGATCTGAAGGCAAGCAATGGTCTCTTGGATGATGAAATGAATCCAAAAATTTCAGATTTTGGATTGGCTAGAACTTTTCAAGTAACTCAAGAGCTAGCAAACACTAACCGGATAGCAGGAACATTGTAAGTACCTCTACTCATTCTAACAAAATATTTTCAAAGTTCCTGCATTTTCTTTCGTCAAACAAGTTCATCATAATAGAAAATACCAACACATTCTTGCAGCGGCTATATGTCACCAGAGTATGCAATAGGAGGACTATTTTCTGAAAAATCTGATGTCTACAGCTTTGGTGTATTGATACTAGAGATTGTCAGTGGAAAGAAAAACAGTGGATTTTATGACCATGAAAATCATCTCAACCTTCTTAATTATGTAAGTGGAAAATCAGTAGGATATCTTTGCCACTAAGTTATTCACGCAAACTTACAGTATAAATGATTTCAGGCATGGAAGCTACAGACCGAAAGCAAAGGACTAGACTTGATGGATAAATCAATTTCGGACTCAGATGCCTCTGCAACAGTGCTGAGATGCATACATATTGGCCTTCTTTGTGTCCAGGATCATGCTGTTGATAGGCCATCAATGCCATCTGTTGTTCTTATGCTAAGTAGTGAGACAGATCTGCCTCTACCTAAGCAACCTACATTTATATTTCAAAGATGGTTGAGTTCTGATACTCAATCGCAAATCAGCAAAGCTCAGTCTGTTAATGATATTACTGTCTCTATGGCCGAAGGCCGATAATCAATTTAATGTTTCTGATCATGTGAAAACTGATGCAATAACTTTACTTACCGAATTTGTATAATAATGTGTATAGATAATTGTAAAGTACAGAGCCAATGAATCAATTTCATTTTCCTATTATTCCAAGAATAAGAGCTATTTATAGGTGTACAAGTAAATCTTTCTAAGGAAATAAAATCAGAAAATATCCCTAAATATCTCTAAGATCCCTACCTATGATTATGCTATGAATATTATGATTAGATATGATTATGTACATTTTGTAACACTCCCCCTCAAGTTAGAGCATAGATATTAATCATGCCCAACTTGTTACAAAGATATTCCACCTGAGTTACATTCAAAGCCTTCATGAATATATCACCCAATTGCTCTTCTGTCTTCACATAGCCAGTAGAAATCACGTTTTCTTGAATCTTCTCACGGACAAAGTGACAATCAACCTCAATATGTTTTGTCCGTTCATGATACACTGGATTTGTGGCAATGTGTAGAGCAGCCTGATTATCACACCAAAGTTTGCTGGAAAGAAGGATTCAAACCAACCTCAGCTAAAAGGTGTTGTATCCATAGTATTTCACATGTGGACTGAGCCATAGCTCTATATTCGGACTCTGCACTAGATCGAGATACAACATTTTGTTTCTTACTCCTCCAAGATACTAGATTTTCACCAACAAAGACACAATAGCCAGTAGTCAATCTTCTATCAATTCTTGATCCCCGCCCAATCGCATACGCAAAGCATTCAACACGAGTATGTATGTGGTTGCTATACAATATGCCAAGGCCGGGGCTCCTTTCAAATAACACATAATTTGTTCCAAGGCAGCCCAATGTTTGACAAATTGGTACACACATGAATTGGTTATTGACAATATTGATTGCATAGGCAATATCGGCCGAGTCACGATAAGGTAGTTCGGTTTCCCAACCAACCTTTTGTATCTTTACGGATCATCAAAAGGGTCTGCATCATCCTTAGTAAGATGTGCATTAGGAACCATTGGTGTGCCACACGGTTTTGCTCCCAACTTATCAGTTTCTGCAAGTAGGTCAAGTACATACTTCCTTTGAGATAAGAAAATCCCTTTCTTGCTTCTAGTTACTTCTACACCCAAGAAGTATTTCAACTGTCCCAAGTCTTTGGTATGAAATTTGGCATGTAAAAACTGCTTGAGAGAAGAAATTCCAGTACAATCATCTCTTGTAATAACAATATCGTCAACATAGACAACTAGAAGAATAATACCAATCATTGATTGTCTATAAAAGACTGAATGATCACACTTGCTCATCTTCAACCCAAATTCTTAAACTACATCTCTAAATTTTCCAAACCAGGCACGAGGACTCTATTTTAGACCATATAGAGATTTTCTTTGATGACAAACTTTTCCATACTCCCCCTGAGCAACAAACCTAGGTAGTTGCTCCATATACACCTCTTCATGGAGATCACCATGAAAGAAAGCATTCTTGATATCCAGTTGATGCAAAGGCCAATGTCGAGAAGCAGCCAAGGAAATAAACAAATGAATAGAGGTGAGCTTAGCTACGGGGGAGAAAGTGTCCGAATAATCTACCCCATAAGTCTGAGCATAGCCTTTAGCCTTAAGTCTTGCAATAGAACCATCAGGATTGACTTTGACTGTAAAAATCCATTTGCATCATATTGCTTTCTTTCCTTTGGGTAAATCCACCAAATCCCAAGTATGATTTTCATCTAGCGCATGTATCTCTTTAAGCATTGCATCACGCCATCCATAATTAGTAAGGCTTATTTCACTATTTTAGGAATAGAGACAGAGTCTAGAGAACTAATAAAACAACTAGATGCAGGAGATAAGTTGTCATAAGAAACAAAGTTAGCAATGGAATATGTGGATTTACACAGACGTGTACCTTTCCGAAGAGCAATAGGAAGGTCAAAATTTTCTGAAGAATCAAGTGGAGAAGGAACTAATGATGAAAGAGATGTAGGATAAGTATCATCATTACCTCTCCTCTTCGAGTAAACTTGAACAATTGGCAATCTTGTTGGAACAGATGAAACAGTTTTTGAAGGCATAATAGTTGACTGATTCTAAATGAATGAACTAGAAGATGGAAGAACAACGTCATCTGATTGTTTTGTTACAACACGAGTAACCTGATAGATCAACCACTTATCTTCATCTACCTCACTTGTAGAATGGGAGGTGCATGGAAGAATGGTGTAGCCTCTAAAAATACCACATTAGTTGACACTAGGTATTTGCCAAGCTTAACATAATAACACTGATACTCTTTCTGAAGTCGAGAATAACCCAAGAAAACACATTTTAACGCCTTTGGATCCAATTTAGTAACAGATGGTCGAACATCTCGAACATAACATGTGCTTCCAAACACCTTAGGTTCCACTGGAAATAGTGATTTGTTTGGAAAAAGAACACTATAAGGCATATTACCTGCCAACACAGTCGATGGCATACGATTGATTAGAAAACAAGCTGTAGCGATTGCTGTTGACACCCAATTTTGACCCTCCCCGATAATAATCAATTTTCGAGTTTCTTAATTTTCAAATGATTTAAAATAATTGACTTTATAAAATTCAAAAAAAATTCAAGTTAGTTTGAAAGGTTTGTCACTTTTTTATAATTTTTAAACAATATGTTTATACTTTTGAACTTTGTAAATATTCAAAAATCGTCTCAAAATATTTCGTTGAATTAAATATTTGGTTAGTTTGTTTAGTTATTTAATAGTTTACAATTTTGAGTTAATTAGTTAGTTTATAATTAAATTAATTATTATAGTTATGTGTCTAATTAGTATATTTTATGAATATTCGAAAATCGTCTCAAAAAGATTTTATTCTTACTTAAATATTTGGTTAATTAGTTTAGTTATATAATAGTTTATATTTTGAATCATTAGTTTATTAAGTTAATTATTTTATATCGTTAGAATTAAGAAGCTCATTAACTAATTGATACTAATTCATCTTATTTTGTTGTTAGCCAAATTCGCCAATTTAATTCAATGTGGCTAAAATTTCAACTTAAATTGGTTACATTTGTAATTTGATAGTTATTTTGTAATTGCAAATATAGCCATTTCCTATCTTAGCTCCCAATTATTTAAGACCCAAAAATTGGGTCATTTAGTCCCAACCCAAATTATGCTCCAAATCAGCCCATCAATTCCCATTCCATTAAGTTCCAAAGAAATTCCCGGCTAATTAATCCAACCGACACGGCCCACTAAGAACCCATTTTTCCACTCTAATTGTCGGCCCTATACAACATACAATACATACAATCATGCCCAGCCCAATCCTTCACCGACCCAACCCCTTTTCTTTGTGAACGTTAACAACAGCAGCTGGCAACGTGACAAAAGCAGCAGCAACATCGAAGGACCCCAAGATCCCACGCTTCCTTTTCCTCTCAGTCCAGCAGCGAACGCGACAAATTTCAGCAGTCCAGAATCGCTCCAGCAGCACCATTCCAGCCTTGAGCCTCTGCAATTTTCGTCCTTGCTTTCGTGGGATGATGACACGCAAGAGCTCAAGGACGACCAAGGACGATTGATCAATCCCAAGCGTCGATTCACCCATTCCTCTTTCGGAATGGGGCGAAATCGCAAGAAAAAAGATGTTTAACCAAAATGGTGAAAGATTTTCGGATTTGAATTTCAAATGAGCCTTTTCTATGAATTTTTTTTTAGTCCATTTTTCTGGCCCATTCTCGGGACCCGACTCCCTTCTATATAGGTTATTTGCTGTCCACTACAGAAGGGAGGGAGGGAAAATTGAAAGAAAGGGGTTGAAAAGGTTTGGGAAAATATTCAAAAAATATAGAAATATAGTTTACACCATAGTTTACTTCGAGTATAGCCAAATAGGCACGAAGGAGTTTCTCGCTTGTTCATTGTTCACCGGAGTTTGTCGTAGTTCCGTCATTGGTAGAAGTCGTTGCTCCTCCGCTCGTGTTGTCTCGTGTGACGCTGCTCCAAAGAAGGTAATTACTTTTCGTTTGATTTTGTGTTTCAAATTTCGGAATTATAGTTTAAACTCCAGACACTCTTTCGCATGTTCTAGCTCCTTATATGAGGCTTTGATTAATTGATTGATTTATGTGACTCGATTTATCAGTACATTTTTTTTATTTTTTTTTTAGTTTTTTTTTTTTCTACACTAGTTGATGTCTTTCTAGTTCTCATTTTGTTTCCTTAGGGTGGTTTGAGTCTCCATTTGAATTTCCTCCGATATTAAGTATGTTTCACATTTTAATTTGTCTAAATATGCTTATGTTTTGAATCATTTATTCCATGTCCGATTTGTTTAGTTTGATAAAAGTTCAATTCGAATTATTTCACGTCCATAAGTTTTTTTATTTTTATTTTATTTTTTGGTTTATATTATCAGCTTTTCTAATGAAGAAATTTGTTGTTCATAAGGCTCTTCTGAATGGTGTTAGGGATATTTATACTTAAATGTTTAAGGTGTTTTAGAAATACTTGGTAATTTTCCTAATCTCCATGATTCCCTTTACTGTTTCATTATGCGTATAAGACCTTAACCTCGCTTATCTTGATCTTTAATATCTTTATCTATGTGCACGCTTAATTACTTAGGTTAATTCTAATATGATAGACTTGATTCATTTCTTGTCAGCTAATGACTATATTCAAAATAATGTGTTTTGAGTACATGAATTGTCATAAAGTGTGAGGTTTCATTTTCTTTGGTCTTTGCGGATTTCGGTTTAATCCCCTGTTTCCCCATTATCGCCCTAATTTTGTGTCTTGGCGGCATGATCATCCTATTAAATGAAGTTTCTTTGAATATTGGCAAAGTTCTTTTTTTGAAAAGTCAAATATAGTTCTTTGTACTATTTAACAAAAATATTTTAATACAGGACCTCTATATATATTATATATATATGTGTTGAATCAAAATAAAGTTTGAATTGTGCTACTTTACGTCATTTTATATTATTAAAGGGTCCACTATTTTGATTGCAAACATCTAGAACTTGCACTGAGCAAATGATTATTTTTGCCTACTTTATAATATAGTATAATAATATAAAAATATAAATATAATATATTGGAAGAAACAGATTACTCATAAAATTTTCATATTACTTCAATTGACGTGGTTCTTTTCTTTCCATTAATAACTCTTGAAACAATTGGGATTACTAGTCTATTTATAAATGCTAGGATGTATAGCCTAATCAATATGGTTGTCATTAACGTTATTATTATGTTAAGGGTGAATTTTAATACATTTTGCATGTTCTTTCTGTTAGCTAGGAGCACGACATATTTATATATATATATATTCGTTGTTCTTGTGTATTGTTGCTAGTCATCATATTAATTTGTTGTCGGAAATAATCAGTGTGCTCTCTTAATTATCTCCTTAAGTTGTGGGAATTCTTTATAATGTGACTAAATTTGAGTATCCAGGTCTGGTGGTTATCGCTCTCTATTGACATATTTACTCGAAAAACAAGTTAGTTAGTATTTGTTTCTGTGGATCTTAGATGTTAAAAATAATAATTTAAATAATCGTCACTTTATCTTTAGTATGATGGGTCTTCATTGTCTTTGGAGTTGGTGTCTTTTTATCTAAGATCTATGTCATTTCAACTTGATAGAGTTATTTGTTATATTTTGTTCAAGGACAACTAAGATTTGTTTTTAATGGTTTTGTTATTGTTTATTAATCCTTATCTCCTCATTTTTTGATGCATGTGAAACCTGCCCGAGTTCATCATGAACTCTTGTCTTCTCTCCCCGCATTTCGAGGGAGCCGTAAGGGCTTAAACCTTATTTTTGAGTTAGCCAAGTCATAAGAGCCGATGAACAGGGTTGAAGGAATTCGATGCCGAGGAAAATCGAAAGATTGGGCCAAAGGCCCACTCTTTAAATTCTAGAAGTTGTATTTTGTTATGTTTGGGCCTAAGCCCTTTTACTTCCATTATCATTATTTTGTTAGAAGTTTAAGACAAGGTACAAAGAAGGCGAGAATTGGGCCAAAAGTCCAAAATGAGATTAGGCCCAAGCACGGTCCGGGCGGACGGAAAAACCGAGACTTGGGTCCAAATTTCCCTCTTTACCTCTTATTTGTTTACTGTCATTATCTATTTGTTAGTCTTAAGGTTACCACAATTTAATCCCCCGAAAGATAGCCATTCTGAACTAATCTCCTAAAAAATCAACTAATTAAATACTCGCTTCTTGTAATATTAAAGCATAGTCTACTAAGGCGTTCCCCCCCTTTTAAAATAGTCTTAAACTATAAAATAGTCCGATTTTGCCATTCGAAGTTAAGTTAAATTATTTTAGCCAAATAAATTAATTATCGGATAACCGCATTAGCGGATATTCTAGGTGCCTTAAAAACCTTCCTAGAATGTTAATAGGAACCTCGAACCCTTTTTTTTAAGTTTTCAATAGATTTACTGTTTTAGTCTTTTGAAAACAACAGTTTTCTTGATTTTTCTTAAAAATTAAGTGGCGACTCTAAACCAGTCTAAAATATATTTTTAAATAAAACAGAATGGCGACTCTGCTGGGGATTTGAATGGTTCTAACCTTAAGATTAATTATTTGGCTATGTGTTTAATTGTTTGCTTGTTTAAATTATTGTATCTTATATTACTTGTGGCATTCATGGCACCCGATTCCGCCAAACGGCAAATAGACTGCATTAGGAAAAAAGGCGATTACGTGGCTTACCACGGCTGTCCTTCAGAAAAAACATAAGTTAAATTCTTTGGAAGTGATAAACGAATAGTTGGCTTGTGGTCATCCAACGTCGTTTATTAGACTTCATCCCGGTGTTTGTCCGACTCGGGTAACCGTCATTTTTAAACCAATTCTAGTCAACCTAGAGTAGAGCGAAACCAAATCCAAATCTAAGCATTAGCCTAAGACGTCTTAATACCCAAGGTGTATTAAGTCCATTAGTTAAACCACCAAAAATCATGTCCAAGGTCCACGACCTAACGACATATCATATTGTTTGACATTTGAAAGATGTATGTGTAGAAACCTAATTGTTGCCTGTTTGGGGGAGGGGAATCTTAACCGGGTTTTGTTTTGTAGGTATGGATCGATTTCCCAAATTCGACATGGTAGTGGAAGCCCCAGTTCTGCTCAAGATGTGGTACAACGACCTCAATGCATTTCACAAAAGGGACCTCAACAAATATGTAGGGGCCTTAACAGAACTCATTAACATGGTTGGGTGGCCCGAACTGATCGAAGTCCTCACGGGCTATTGGGACAATGAGAAAATGGTGTTCCGATTTGGAACCATGGAAATCACCCCGACAATTGAAGAAATTCGGGACGGAATAGACACAGTCGGTACAGGGCTTGAAAGAAGAGTGAGAAAGCAGGAAAACATCTTAATCCCTAACAAGCCTACTCTCGAGGATATCGTGAATTGGTTTGGATTAAGAAAAGATCACGCTTTTTGGGCCGAAGGTTCTAGCATTGCTTTTATGGATCTTTATATTAGATTCGGGAACGCAAGCTTTTACGCGAATTACAACCAAGAGTTCAGGGTCACTTTCAGAGAATGGGACGGGATCAGACCTTTGGCATTTACCATCGCACTATTAGGCACCATGGTTTTCCCACACGGCCCGAGCCTCAGTATCAACACTCGGGTGATAATGCTTGCACACACTCTATTCCACGGGCATTTGAACCAAGGGCAAGTAAAGTATTATCCTATCGCACCTGTCATCCTTTCCGACATGTATCGTGCTTTGGGAAAATGCAAGGAAGGGCATCGTTACTTTCAGGGTTGCAACCTTCTCCTCCAATGGTGGATAATGAGTCACCTAGTGAAGAGAAATGGAGCTCAAGAACTCCATACCCTCGATGAGCGTAACTCTCTTAAGAGTTTGAATGACATGTTGTTCCAGAGAAAGATGGGCTCAAATTTTTTCTGAGTTGAGAGAAGAAAACATCCAGTGGATGTTCGATCGTTTCATCTCAAAAGATGTCATAGTACGAGGCGACAGACAACTTGTGCTTCCTCTACCAGGTATTCGGGGTATCCGCCCGTATGCGCCCATCCGGGTCCTGAGGCAATTCGGAAGGAAACAAACTACACCCCCAGAAGCATACTACCGTATCTATGTGTTTGACATCGGGGATGATAGGGTGCCGGAGGCTTCAGAGATGCTGAGAGAATGGAAAAGAGCAGTGAAAATGAAAGACAACACCATTGCCGTGGACCGATTTAATCTTTGGTATGATGAAACCTACAAAGCTTGGTTGAAGGGTAACATACGGGGCATTTCCTTTCCAAGTTCAAACAATTACCGTAGCGTGGAGGATAAAGAGTCCAAAGCATTGATAGAACTAAGAGAGGTGAGAAGAGAAGCCCAGAAATGCATGATGAATTTCTCCGAAAGCAAGAGGAGGACAAATACGCCCTCGAGTGTGACTCAAGAATTGGAAAGATTGAGAAGCGATTTGGGAGAGCTTAACTTGTGGATTGGAGATAAGAAAAGCGGAATGTGTTTCGAAGACCTGGAAGAGAAAGGTCGTCGGAGCGAAGGATACTTGCTAATGATTCAATATAGGCTTCAACATCTCATGGCACGAGAACAAGAGGAGCGAGATCGAAGCGGGTCCATCGGGAGCATTTTAGCGGATTTCGCCCCTGCGTGGGTTTTTGCTATATGTACTTATTGTTAGTCGCCCCTACGTGGGCTTGCCTTTCTTGTATTTTGGTACTCTTTTCAAATGACCCCTGCGTGGGCCTTTCCTTTGTGTTTTTTCATTTATTCCCTACTTCCCCGCTTATTTTCGCTTGAACATTATTTTTATGCGAAATTTGCTTCGGGGTGACAAAATGGTTCAATTCTACACATACATCTTTCAAATACGCTAGGCCTACCCTTGGCACAAAAGGGCCCCCTTACTTGCTTAGGACACGCGATATTTGTTTGATTTCTTGTATGCTTTAACTGTTTATGTGATACGTTGCTTTGAATGAAGGTATTTTTAGCCCACTCCTTTTCAAAATTTTCTGAAAATTTTTCCAATACCAAATAAAAGTCACTACCAAATGTCCGACCAAAATTCCATGAGTCTTAAGTTTCTCAGCCAGAAATAAAATCTTACTACCAAATTCTAAAATATTACGCTATCATCTCAGAAAAGGCGAAATTGCCGCTAAGATGGAAAAAGCGTAATCACCGAAAATGAATAAATGAAAATGAAAATTTTTTTTGTATTCGAACTACGTAGGGCCCGAATTCTCCTTGAGAGATACGTAGGCGACCTTTCAAGGCCCGGCCCTATCTTTTTCAAATTTCTTTTCCCCATCTTTCATGCCGCAAGGAAACATCGAGTTCGGATTAACGGATGTCGAAGATGTAGCAAGAAGACCTTAGCTCAACGCAATTCGGCCTTTCGAGTCACTAACCCCAAAATAAAACGAGCAAATTCCCGCCTTGTTACAAAAATCAGCCCTTATTACCCGTGGGTTAACGTGTCCTCAAACGAAGCAACGTTTATGTGTTTATCTCGCTTTCTAGGCGATATTTTGCATTATTCATCCGTAACTAATCTTGACATATTTTCCTTTGAGTTGTTTTTCTCTACGAGGTAGTTAGAACGATCCGTGTTGATACACCGGCCGACCATCCTTATTTCACCGAGATCTAAAGGTCCCACAGATTCCTTCCTAGTCAAAGTTCACAAAAGGGAAAAGCAACGATGGGTGATAACAACGAAGAAATCGGCCTTACCGATGTCGTGGTGGCTCGGCCCGCCCTTGCTGATCGAATGAACTGATCCTGCGGTTGATGCAACAAATTGCCGAGATGAGGGTCGAGATGCGAGAAAACAAGATTTGCCTCCTCCGATTTTTGCCGTCAACACACAACCGGACGGAAGGCCTCCACTCAAATTCCCCTTCTAACGCGGAACAAGCTCGGAACTTGCCCTCGGCTCCCGCTCATAATCCCTCCATCATTGACCTTACCACCCAAAACCCTCATTACGCGTCGGCCTCTTATCAAACACCACCCCTCCTCCAAATACCAACCTCCAAGCACCACTCCCTCCCCCTAATGCAAACCACCATACTGGCCTACCCCCCCACAGTCAAAACGTCAATAATCCACGCACTTCCCTCCTTCACCAAAACCAGTACACCAACCCCCAGACTTTCCCCCAGAATTATCACGCCCCTTTAAATGGCCAAAGTCCCTCCATTGCTCCGCCCCTACCTCAGAAAGCCACATTCCAAATTCCGATTACCAACGAGCATGATGTCCATGGTTCTGAGCTCGATCATTATGAGGAGCGAGAAAGAGAGTGGAGGTCAAAGGAAGAGGCCGCCAAACTGGATATGAAGGAAGAGATTCGAAAGGCCATGAAAGAGTTGCATATTCCCCGAGATTCTTTGGTTTGAGTTACGAGGATCTATGTATTCATCCGAATTTGGACCTCCCTGGGGTTCAAGGTGCCAAAGTTCGACGTCTTCGGAGGAATAGGGAACCCCTAGCGCACCTGAGGGCTGCGTGACCAACTAGTAGGAGTTGGAAGAGATGAAGCTTTGCGATGCGGCTTTTTAGCCGAAGTCCGAGTGGAGAGGCCCCGGAATGGTTTACATCTCATGAAACGAGACAATGGCCTAGCCGGAATGCTACGGCTAAGGACTTTATAGAACGATTCGCCTATAATGTGGAGATTGTTCCTGATCGTTATTCCCTAGAAAAGATGAGGCAGAAATCAAATGAGAATTATAGAGAGTTTGCATACAGATGGCGAAAGGAGGCAGCTAGAGTTAGACCTCCCATGTCAGAAAAGGAAATTGTTGAAGTGTTTGTGCGGGTGCAAGAGCACGAATATTATGACAGAATCATGTTGCTCATTGGAGCAAAATTTGTTGAAATAGTGAAGGTAGGTGAGACTATCGAAGATGGATTGAGAACCGGAAGATTGCCCGTGTTCTTTGCGTCGCCCAGGTCTTCGGGCATGTTAAAGAAGAAAAGAGAGGAAGTGTCCTCTATCTCTTATGAGGGAAGAAGACCCCAAGGAAATCCTTATCATACCAAGGTCGCTCTCGACCTTCGCGAGTTCATTCCCGGCGTGTTATGCACAGGCTGATTACCAAGATACCCCTCATCCCAATTACCAAAATACCCCTCCTCCTAGTTATCAAAATACTCCTTCTCCTAGCTACCAAACTCCCCTTACTATCTACCAAGCTCCCCCTCCAGTTTACCAGATCTCATCACATCACTACCGAAATACCGCCCCCCACTGTGCCAACCGTCAGACGAGTTACCACACTCCTCCCCCAATGCACCACACCCCGACTCCATTTTACCAAAATACCCCTCGAACTACCAAGCTCCACAACCAAACTACCAAACCAACTCATATCCCGGATATCAAGCCCCCCGTCCAAACACTCCAAATTATCGTCGATGCCTCCCCCTCAAAGGCAATTACGATCCCCCTCATCCTAGATTTGAGAAGAAGCACCGCTGAATTTTTACTCCGCTTATTGAAAGCCGAACCAAGCTGTTCGAGCGATTAACTATGGCAGGATATATTCATCCAAGGGGTCCCAAGCCGGTTGACACCGGTTCAAAATTTTACGGACTGATCGAAGTGCGCGTATCACTCAAACGGTATTGGACATGATATCAAGACCGCATCAACTTGAAGCATAAGATCCAAGACCGATTGACTGAACGTGGTCTCTCTTGACGGTCGCGCCCAATGTCAATAGTAATCCTTTGCCAAATCATGGAGGCGCTACTATCAATATGATAGAGACAGATGATGACTGTGCGTGACCAAGACAATAGTCCCAATTGTTTTCGATGAGTTGGAAAAGGGCGTGGCCTCGTTGAGCATTAGGGAGAAGAAAGAGTTTGTGTTGCCTTGGTGTCGAGAGAAACTCTTGCCCGACCGAAGTTTGTGATTGAAACGTCTGTTACTCAAGGCATGACCAGATCTGGCAGGTGCTACTCACCGAAAGAATTGGCCCAAGGAGGGCAGAAAAAAGATCAGACTAAAAGGCCGATTAGTGAAGGCAGCCAAGCCGAAGAGTTACGGAGGAAAATGCAGCCGAAAGATTATTCAATTGTGAAGCATTTGGAGAAGACACCGCTCGGATCTCGTGTGGGCCTTATTGATGAGTTCACAACTTGCATAGGCAAGCGCCGATGAAGGCTTTGGATGATACTTATGTGCTGTGGGTACCAACGGTGACAATCTAGCAGCCATGATAAACCGGGTCATCCGAGGACACCGAATCGGTTTTTGTGACGAAGAGTTGCCCTTTGAAGGGAGGATGCACAACAAAGCTCTGCACGTCACATGTATGTGTCGAGATAAGATAATTAATCGTGTCTTGGTCGATGACGGATCCGGTCTTAATATTTGTCCACTTTTGACTTTGAGGCAGCTGAAATTCGACTTGGGAAAGCTTCACCAGAACCAAGTCAATGTGAGGGCCTTTGATGGAGTGCAAAGAGACACATTGGGTGCATTAAACTTAGACATTCAGGTGGGTCCCGCGGATTTTAATGTGGAGTTCCGTGTTAGATATCAACACCGGTTATAACTTACTTCTTGGAAGACCGTTTATTCATATGGTCGGGGTGTCTTCTACTCTTCACCAACTAATGAATTTTTTTTGGAAGGACCGGGAATTTGTCATTTACGGTGAAGGGAGCCATTCCAAGGGGTATGCGCCGATCGTTGATGATGTCTCTCGAGGTTGTGACTTCTACACGGTGGAGCTGGTAAATGCCACCAGTGATGACTTGACTCTGCAACCTCCTATGCCCTCAGTGTACAAGATGATTGCTACTTTGTCATGCTCCGCAATGGTTTCGAACCCGGTTTTGGGTTGGGAAGCACTTTCAAGGAATCGTCGAGCCTATCCAAATTCCCGCCAAAGGAGCAAAGTTTGGTTTGGGATATGTCCCAACGGATGACGAAGCGAGATGAAGAGCAAGAGTGTTGATCAAGCATTGGCCAGGCCAATTCCTCATCTCGTATCGGTCATTTCCAAAGACGAGAAAATGTTAACGATGGTGGTCTCGGGGAAGGAATGGGGACCTTTTGAGGAGATTGATGCGGTTATTGAGGAAGAGGTCGGGACATCGGCATCCGTGATGCGGGAACTCCGAGGAGCGATTGCGGAACCGGACCTCCACACCACTCCCGATTTCCCGCTCATCCGGGTAGAAAGGATATACATTTTGTTTGTTTTTAAAATCGGTGGTAGTCCCAAAGAGGCCCGAGACCCACCCTTTTATGCGCTTTTATTTGTTTGAAGTTTTTAAATTTTCCCCGTGATGTTAAAAAGGCAAAATGGCTCTAGGCCATGGCCAAAGTTTGCACTCATTTTACAATTTGAATGAAAGCCTCTTTTTATCAAAATTAGTTATTTACTTATCGTTTATTTTTACTAACTTTGCTCGTTTATGATTTCAAGAATATTAATTTAAAACCCGCCAATGTCATGTCATGTCATGAGCTGAACGAACAAAATCAGGCAGGTGATGATGAATGCGATGTGTATGAAGATGAAAATGAGGTACCCAAATATGTTGCCGAAGAGTTTCGACAATTTGAGAATCAACACAAGCCAAATTTGGAAGAAACTGAAATTGTGAATCTCGGAGATGAAGTATGTGTTAAGGAAGTAAGAATCAGCGTCCATCTGACTCAAGCTCAAAGAACAGACTTGGTTCATTTGCTTAGAGAATACATCGATATATTTGCCTGGTCCTATGAAGATATGCCGGGGGCCGAGCACGAATATAGTGTCCCACAAGTTGCCAATTAATCCGTAATTCATTCCAATAAAACAAAAGACTCGAAAGTTTAAGCACCGAGTTGAGTTTGAAAATCAAGGAGGAGATTACCAAACAGATCGAGTCTCAAGTGGTAGAAGTGACGCAATATCCCACTTGGCTAGCTAATGTTGTCCCGATTGCCAAAAAGATGGGAAGATCGAGAATTTGTGTCGATTACAGAGATCTCAATAAAGCTAGCCCGAAAGATAATTTTCCATTGCCAAACATTCACATTCTCATTGATAACTGTGCTAAGCATGAGATGCAGTCATTCGTGGATTGTTATGCGGGTTACCACCAGATTCTGATGGATGAAGAAGACGCAGAAAAGACAGCTTTCATCACACCTTGGGGGGTATATCATTATCGGGTGATGCCTTTTGGTCTCAAGAATGCCGGTGCTACTTATATGAGGGCCATGACAACCATTTTTCATGATATGATTCATAAGGAGATCGAGGTGTATGTAGATGATGTTATAATCAACTTGGGCTGTAGTTTAGATCACTTGACTCACTTGAAGAAGTTCTTTGATCGCTTGCGCCGATACAATTTGAAGCTAAATCCCGCCAAGTGTGCTTTTGGAGTGCCACCAAGGGGTTGTTGGGATTTGTAGTCGGCGGGAGGGGCATTGAGCTCGACCCTTCTAAGATCAAGACGATTCAAGAATTACCTCCTCCAAAGACCAAGAAAGAGGTGATGAGTTTTTAGGAAGGTTAAACTACATCGGTCGGTTTATAGCTCAATCCACCGTGGTGTGTGAGCCTATCTTTAAGTTATTGAAAAAGATGCTTTGACCAAGTGGACCGGGAGAATGTCAAACCGCTTTTGATGCCATCAAAAATTATTTGTCCAATCCACGGTGTTGGTCCCTCCGCGAGAGGGAGTCCGTTATTGCTATATTTGTCTGTTTCGGATAATGCATTGGGATGCGTACTTGGTCGCATGACGAAACCCGGGAAGAAAGAGCGAGCCATTTATTACTTGAGCAAAAAGTTCACTCCATATGAGGCTCGTTACACTCTTTTGGAGAGAACATGCCTTTGCGCTTTGACTTGGATCGCTCAAAAGTTGAGACATTATTTATCTTCTTACACCACATACCTTATTTCCGTGGATGGACCCGTTGAAGTATATTTTCCCGAAAAGCGATGCCGACCGGGGAAGTTGGCTAAATGGCAAATGCTTTTGAGTGAGTTTGACATTGTGTACGTGACTCAGAAGGCGATAAAGGCACAAGCATTGGCTGATCATCTTGCAGAGAATCCAGTTGATGAAGAGTATGAACCTCTCAAGACTTATTTTCCTGATGATGAAATAGCATTTGTGGGTGAGGATATTTCTGAAGCGTACCCTGGTTGGAGAGTGTTCTTTGATGGAGCGGCGAATTATCAAGGGAAAGGAATCGGAGCGGTCTTAGTGTCAGAAACCGGTCAACACTATCCTATGGCGGCTAAACTCCGATTTGAATGCACAAACAACATGGCTGAGTATGAAGCTTGCATCCTCGGTCTGAAGATGGCAATTGATATGAATGTTCACGAATTGCTGGTTATTGGAGATTCAGATTTGCTGATTCATCACAAGAAGTATTTAGAGGATCGGGACTTATCCCGAGAATGCAACGTTCAACCGTAAGAAATCGATACGCCCGTATGGCCCTCAATTTCTTTGCAAGTGGGGAAATCCTTTACGGGAGGACTCCGCATTTAGGTCTTCTCGGATGCGTTGATGCTAATGAAGCCGCAAAGCTTCGGGACCAGATACATGCCGGAGTTTGTGGTACTCACATGAACGGGCTCACTTTGGCAAGGAAGATCCTTCGAGCCGGTTATTTTTGGATGACTATGGAGCATGATTGTTGCAAGTTTGTGCAGAAGTGTCATAAATGTCAAGTGCATGGAGATTTGATTCGAGTGCCACCTCATGAACTTAATGCTATGAGTTCGCCTTGGCCATTTGTAGCTTGGGGCATAGATGTCATTGGTCCAATAGAGCCAGCCGCCTCTAACGGACACAGATTCATTTTGGTTGCCATTGACTACTTCACCAAGTGGGTGGAAGCAGCTTCGTACAAGTCGGTAACCAAGAAAGTGGTAGCTGATTTCGTTCGCAACAATTTGATATGTAGGTTTGGAGTACTGTAATCCATCATTACGGATAATGGAGCGAATCTCAATAGTCACTTGATGAGAGAGATATGTGAACAATTTAAGATCACTCATCGAAACTCAACCGCCTATCGTCCCCAAATGAACTGAGCCGGGAAGAAGCCGCCAACAAGAACATCAAGAAGATTTTGAGGAAGATGATTGACAATCGCAGAGGTTGGCACGAGATGTTGCCATATGCTTTGTTGGGTTACCGAACGACTGTCAGAACATCAGTCGGAGCTACTCCATATTTGCTAGTGTATGGAACAGAAGCAGTTATACCTGCAGAAGTTGAAATACCTTCATTGAGAATGATCCAAGAAGCTGAATTGAGTGACGCTGAATGGGTTCGCAAACGGATTGATCAGTTAACATTGATTGATGAGAAGAGAATGGTTCTTTGTGTGTCATGGGCAATTATATCGACAGAGAATGATTCGTGCTTTTCACAAGAAAGTAAGACCCAGAATGTTTGAAGTTGGTCGGTTGGTTCTCAAACGTATTTTCCTCACCAGGAGGAATATAAAGGGAAATTTGCACCAAATTGGCAAGGACCATACATGGTTCGCAAAGTGTTATCTGGAGGTGCTTTAGTCCTGTCGGAGATGGATGGCACCGAATGGCCGAAACCAATCAACTCAGATGCTGTCAAGAGATAGTACGTGTGAAGCTTCAGTTTCTATTCCTATTAGTTTCTTGTAATCGTTCTATTTGTTTGTAATTTCTTTATTTAAAATCTATCCCTACGCAATGAACTACGTCTGACCTGAATTCTCAAGAATGAGATACGTAGGCGGCCTATGTCGGCCTCGGTCACTCCTTTTATCCCTTTTAATATTTCTTTGTATATGAACTACGTTCGACCTGAATTCTCAAGAATGAGATACGTAGGCGGCCTATGTCGGCCTCGGTCGATTTCTGTGTAAATCATTCATTTTGTTAATCCTCGAGAGGGGGAACTACGTTTGACCTGATTCCTGCCTCAACGGGATACGTAGGCGCCACAAGGGCTCGGTCATATCTCCCGTAAGATTTCTATTTCCTTTACGATAGAAATCGACGGGAATTTTTGAGGGACTCAAAAATTCTCAAGAAGAAGATCTCTCCAACAAAGTTGAGACTGAAGTTACTCTTAAATTTGCAACTGGGACAGAATTTTTGAGAAGATCTCAAAAATTCCTTGATTTGCTCACCAACAGTTCGAGATAAGGCAAGACAGTTAACTGTGACAGAAAATTTTGAGGATGACCTCAAAAATTCCAATAAGGTTCAACGAGAGTTTAGAGCAACTTTGTATATTTCCCAACAAGTGATCAGACGAATCTCAAAACACCAACTCTGAACGACGTTCATCAAACTTGACGTGACATGACATTTGACAGTGACTTTTTTCCAAATACTATTTTTTGAAAATCTATTTTCCTTAAAACTTTTTCTCCATGTTTTAATTTTTTTTTGCATAAAAATGTTTTGTCTTATCTATCAAGAAGCGGGAGATCGAAGAATAACCGGTGATAGCAAGACAACGAGCAGACAATCGAAGAGATCGACACAGATCAGTTCATTTTGTAAAAAACTAACAAATTTTCTGTGGATGCAGGTCTATAGGTTTGCCTCAAGATCAACATATTCCACCATTCTATGAATATGGGGAAGTCAAAGGGACAAAGAGCTCCCCAAAATTGACAATTTTTCTGTGAATGCAGGAAACATTTTATGTCGTTTGTATTGAAGATTTTGGAATATAAATAACATTATTTCATTCAATTCCCAACAAGGCGAGGTCCATAATGAACGTGCAACTATGTTCAGAGATGGGACAAATGAAGACCACGAAGAGAACAATATTGTTATTTCCCAGCAACTAGAGATACTTGGAATATGTTTATCTGCATTACATTATCAGATATGATAATATTCCTACCCAGAAAGTTATTTATATCGTATTGTTAAAAGAGATGATACCACTACTCCGAGGGTCATTTTATTTATACTGTCGATTGAGACGATACCGCCATCCAAGAGATACCCAGAAGATCACCCATGTTGCTGGGTGAAGCATCATCTTCGTTCGGTATTAAGGAGGCATTATCAGAAAATATTCATGCATTGCAAGAGAAGATTCATGCATCGCGGAGAAGTCATGCATTGCAAGAAAAAGAAAGTCATGCATCGCGGAGGAAAATTCATGCATCGCGGAGAAAGAACTCATGCATCGCGAAAAAATAAATAAATTCATGCATCGCGAATAAATCATGCATTGCAAGAGAAAAGGTCATGCATCGCGAAAAAAGTCATGCATTGCAAGAGAAAAAAGATTCACGCATCGCGGGAAAATATTCATGCATTGCAAGAGGAAAGAGATTCATGCATCGCGGAAAAATATTCATGCATTGCGGAAAAAGTCATGCATTACCAGATAAAGAAGTCATGCATTGCGAGGAAAAAATCATGCATCGCGGGAAAAGATTCGTGCGTTGCAGGAGAAGATTCATGCATCGCGGAAAAAGTCATGCATTGCAAGACATACCCATTACAAGAAGATCAACATCGACTGCATCATTTTTTCTTTACAAAATGACATCAGGAGAATTATCAACAACGACATCAAGAGAACTATCAACACGTTACATCAGTCTATTTTATTGCTTTGACATCAAACGAAGAGTACATTGAAGATTATATTGCAAATATGTGACACAAACTTTATTTGCTTTACGTCAAACCCGACGAAGTTGTCGTCAAATGTTCGGGGAGAACACTTAAGTGTCAACATGGTAAAAGACCCTATCCTCCATTTGAATTACATTTTTTATGCTAATGAGTTTTTATCTCGGTTTTGTCGAGAGCATCCGAGAGGATGAATTCTCAAAACAAACCACAAAAGCGGACGACATCAAAAGGGACGCAAAGACAACGTGGAACTTTCTCTTAGCAACGAATCTGGACATAGTCCAAAGAGGAGTGCCAAACTCTTAGGACACGAGCAGAGGAGTGACTTCCACCACAATCAAACCACACCCCTATCGAAGGCATGTGGGTTTTCTTTAGATTTATCGGTTTCAGTTTCGCATCCGGAAATTTTTGGTCTCTACCGGAAGCAGCTTTCCAATCTGAGTGGCAACACACCAAGAGCTTTGGAAATTATGTCCATGCAAGTTCTTAATTATGGGTGTGAAGTGTACCACATTCATGACTAAGAAGTTGAAAGCCTCATTTCCATACTCGACTTACTTTGTCACTCTTCCTTAACCAAAGGTTATCGTGCATAATAGATCTCCTTTTCAACCGATTGAGTCCAACTACAAGCAGCCATGACTTTTGAATTTTTTCAATATCGTGTGTTAAATCAAGCTTATCGAACTACAAGTGGCCTAAATTCTCATGTAGCCGGAGATATGTAGGAAACCCATTTTTCGGGGTTCAACCATAATTCCTAAAGTTCGTACCAAATCCATTTTCCAAAAGATGAAGATGTGGTCGACCAAAATTGGATTTGTCAATTTCATTTGCCTCGGATTTCTTTCATCAATCCAAGTCAAACGAGGGACAGTTGTTGACACCCAATTTTGACCCTCCCGATAATAATCAATTTTTGAGTTTCTTAATTTGCAAATGATTTAAAATAATTGACTTTATAAAATTCAAAATACTTTCAAGTTAGTTTTAAATGATTTGTCACTTTTTATAATTTTTAAATAATACGTGTATACTTTTGAACTTTATAAATATTCAAAAATCGTCTCAAAATATTTCGTTGAATTAAATATTTGGTTAGTTTGTTTAGTTATTTAATAGTTTACAATTTTGAGTTAATTAGTTAGTTTATAATTAAATTAATTATTATAGTTATGTGTCTAATTAGTATATTTTATGAATATTCGAAAATCGTCTCAAAAAGATTTTATTCTTACTTAAATATTTGGTTAATTAGTTTAGTTATATAATAGTTTATATTTTGAATCATTAGTTTATTAAGTTAATTATTTTATATCGTTAGAATTAAGAAGCTCATTAACTAATTGATACTAATTCATCTTATTTTGTTGTTAGCCAAACTTGTTCCAATTTAATTCAATGTGGCTAAAATTTCAACTTAAATTGGTTACATTTGTAATTTGATAGTTATTTTGTAATTGCAAATATAGCCATTTCCTATCTTAGCTCCCAATTATTTAAGACCCAAAAATTGGGTCATTTAGTCCCAACCCAAATTATGCTCCAAATCCAAGCCATCAAAGGTCCCATTCCATTAAGTTCCAGAAATTCCCGGCTAATTAATCCAATTTCCACACGTACCACATACCAAAACCCGTTTTCTCACTCCTAATTGTCAGCCCTATACAACATACAATACATACAATCATGCCCAGGCCCAATCCTTCACCAGTAAACCCAAGCTTTTCTTTGTGAACGTTAACAACAGCAGCCAAGCGACGTGACAAAAGACAGACAACATCGAAGGACCCCCACGATCCCACGCTTCCTTTTCCTCTCGCGAGGACGAGTTCACGGAACTCCACAGCTAATGGCAACGACGATGCCAAGCGGAAATCTCGCTCCGGCAGTACCATTCCATCTTGAGCTTTGTCCTCTTTTCGTCATCCTCTCAGGGATGATGACACCACGCTCAAGGGCGACCAAGGACGATTGATCAATCCAGCGTCGATTCACCCATTCCTCTTTGGAATAAGGTTGAAATCTCAAGAAAAAAGATGTTTAACCAAAATGGTGAAAGATTTTCGGATTTGAATTTCAAATGAGCCTTTTCTATGAAATTTTTTTAGTCCATTTTTCTGGCCCATTCTCGGGACCCGAACCCTAATTCTATATAGGTTATTTCTTGGCTTACTACGTTGGGGGGAGGGAAAATTGAAAAAAAGGGTTGAAAAGGTTTGGGAAAATATTCAAAAAAAATAGAAATATAGTTTACACCATAGTTTACTTGAAGTATAGCCAAATAGGCACGAAGGAGTTTCTCGCTTGTTCATTGTTCACCTAGGAGTTTGTCGTAGTTCCGTCATTGGTAGAAGTCGTTAGTTCCTCCGCTCGTGTTGTCTCGAAATTTGTGCTCCAAAGAAGGTCGTCCTCTTTCGTTTGATTTTGTGTTTCAAATTTCGAATTATAGTTTAAACTCCTTGGTGGCGTTCTTTCACACTCTTTGTCGCATGTTCTAGCTATAAAGTTCTTATCCTAGGCTTTGATTAATTGATTGATTTATGTGACTCGATTTATCAAGACATTTATTTTTTTTTTAGTTTTTTTTTTTCTACACTAGTTGATGTCTTTCTAGTTCTCATTTTGTTTCCTTAGGGTGGTTTGAGTCTCCATTTGAATTTCCTCCGATATTAAGTATGTTTCACATTTTAATTTGTCTAAATATGCTTATGTTTTGAATCATTTATTCCATGTCCGATTTGTTTAGTTTGATAAAAGTTCAATTCGAATTATTTCACGTCCATAAGTTTTTTTTTTTTTTTTTTTTGGTTTATATTATCAGTTTTTCTAATGAAGAAATTTGTTGTTCATAAGGCTCTTACGTATACTTACATCAATATTGTCATTTGGTACATCATAGCTAATGTGATGGGATGGCAGATTTAGGAATGGTGTTAGGGATATTTATACTTAAATGTTTAAGGTGTTTTAGAAATACTTGGTAATTTTCCTAATCTCCATGATTCCCTTTACTGTTTCATTATGCGTATAAGACCTTAACCTCGCTTATCTTGATCTTTAATATCTTTATCTATGTGCACGCTTAATTACTTAGGTTAATTCTAATATGATAGACTTGATTCATTTCTTGTCGGCTAATGACTATATTCAAAATAATGTGTTTTGAGTACATGAATTGTCATAAAGTGTGAGGTTTCATTTTCTTTGGTCTTTGCGGATTTCGGTTTTAATCCCACAAGTTTCCCATTATCGCCCTAATTTTGTGTCTTGCTGGCATGATCATCCTATTAAATGAAGTTTCTTTGAATATTGGCAAAGTTCTTTTTTTTGAAAAGTCAAATATAGTTGCTTTGTACTATTTAACAAAAATATTTTAATACAGACCTCTATATATATTATATATATATGTGTTGAATCAAATAAAGTTTGAATTGTGCTACTTTACGTCATTTATATTATTAAAGGGTCCACTATTTTGATTGCAAACATCTAGAACTTGCACGAGCAAATGATTATTTTTGCCTACTTTATAATATAGTATAATAATATAAAAATATAAATATAATATATTGGAAGAAGCAGTTACTCATAAAATTTTCATATTACTTCAATTGACGTGGTTCTTTTCTTTTCCATTAATAACTCTTGAAACAATTGGGATTACTAGTCTATTTATAAATGCTAGGATGTATAGCCTAATCAATATGGTTGTCATTAACGTTATTATTATGTTAAGGGTGAATTTTAATACATTTTGCATGTTCTTTAAGTTAGCTAGGAGCACGACATATTTATATATATATATATTCGTTGTTCTTGTGTATTGTTGCTAGTCATCATATTAATTTGTTGTCGGAAATAATCGGTGTGCTCTCTTAGCCTATCTCCTTAAGTTGTGGGAATTCTTTATAATGTGACTAAATTTGAGTATCCAGGTCTGGTGGTTATCGCTCTCTATTGACATATTTACTCGAAAAACAAGTTAGTTAGTATTTGTTTCTGTGGATCTTAGATGTTAAAAATAATAATTTAAATAATCGTCACTTTATCTTTAGTATGATGGGTCTTCATTGTCTTTGGAGTTGGTGTCTTTTTATCTAAGATCTATGTCATTTCAACTTGATAGAGTTATTTGTTATATTTTGTTCAAGGACAACTAAGATTTGTTTTTAATGGTTTTGTTATTGTTTATTAATCCTTATCTCCTCATTTATTGGTGCATGTGAAACTCCGCCCTGAGTTCATCATGAACTCTTTGTCTTCTCTCCTGCATTTCGAGGGAGCCGTAAGGGCTTAAACCTTATTTTTGAGTTAGCCAAGTCATAAGAGCCGATGAACAGGGTTGAAGGAATTCGATGCCGAGGAAATCGAAAGACGTGGGCCAAAGGCCCACTCTTTTAAATTCTAGAAGTTGTATTTTGTTATGTTTGGGCCTAAGCCCTTTTTACTTCCATTATCATTTTTTTGTTAGAAGTTTAAGACAGGTACAAAGAAGGCGAGAATTGGGCCAAAAGTCCAAAACGAGATTAGGCCCAAGCACTGGTCCAGGCGGACAGGAAACCAGACTTGGGTCCAAATTTCCCTCTTTACCTCTTATTTGTTTACCTGTCATTATCTGTTGTTAGTCTTAAGGTTACCACAATTTAATCCCCCGAAAGATAGCGATTCTGAACTAATCTCCTAGAAAAGCAACTAACTAAATACGCGCTTCTTGTAATATTAAAGCATACTCTACTAAGGCGTTCCCCCCCTTTAAAATAGTCTTAAACTATAAAATAGTCCGATTTTGCCATTCGAGTTAAGTTAAATTATTTTAGCCAAATAAATTAATTATCGGATAACCGCATTAGCGGATATTCTAGGTGCCTTAAAAACCTTCCTAGAATGTTAATAGGAACCTCGAACCCCCTTTATAGTTTTCAATAGATTTACTGTTTTAGTCTTTTGAAAACAACAGTTTTCTTGATTTTTCTTAAAAATTAAGTGGCGACTCTAAACCAGTCTAAAATATATTTTTAAATAAAACAATTGCATCAGCCCAAAATTGTTTGGGGACTTTCAATTGGAACAGAAGTGCTCGAGCTGTCTCAAGTAGATGCCTATTCTTCCTCTCAACAACTTCATTTTGGGAAGGTGTATCAACACATAAAGACTGATGAAGAATACCGTGCTTTCTCATGTAAGACTGAAATAATTCTGACATATATTCTTTAGCATTATCACTCCTTAGAATCCTAACTGAGGCACTAAATTGAGTTTTGACTTTAGCGCAGAAGGCAGTAAAGTGAGTAAACACTTCAGATCGACTCTTCATAAAGTAAATCCAAGTCATTCGAGAAAAATCATCCACAAAAGTAACAAAATATTTATGCCCAGTTTTAGAAATAACGGGACATGGTCCCCAAACATCTTAATGTACTAACTCAAAAGTAGACTCAACTCGATTATTAACCCTTGGACCTAGTGAGATGCGATGGTGCTTTGCAAATTTACGTGACTCACATTCCAATGAGGAAATATGCTGAAACTGAGGACAAAGCTTTTTCAACAAAGGTAGAGAAAGATGTCCTAATCGACAATGTGCTTCAAATGGAGATACGACACTTGAGCAGGCAACAAATCAAGATTCCCATTCATTAAGGATATATAGATCATCAGATACATGTCCTTTACCAATAACCTGATTTGTAGTAAGATCACGAAACAAACAATGATCGGGAAAGATAGTGATATAACAATGAAGTTCTCTAGTAACTTTACTAACAGAAATCAGATTAAAGGCCAATTTTAGTAGACTTAATACAAATGACAAGGTAATAGAAGAGGTAGGTTTAACAGTTCCAGATCCAACAATGTTACAGGTTGATCCATCAGCTACTGTAACTGGAGAGGGTACTTTGTGTGGCTGAAAACTAGAAAAAATATTAGGATTACCTGTCATATGATTGGTTGCACCTAAATCAATCACCTATTTATTTGAAGAGGTGATAAGACATTCTTTATCTGACTTGGGAAAAGTATTAACCGAAGTGGATTCCTTCAATAATTTATTATATTGAGAGAATTTAGAAAACTCCTCAATTGAAATCAAAACCATTTTGTCAGAAAATGGACTAGAAGCAGCAACAACCTCACCTTGATCAGTCATTTTTTTTCAACTAAAATGCTCATTGTATTAGATCAAATTGATGTTGAAACCAATAGAACATTCCAAGTAGGCTATATCTGAAAGTCACACTATACCCAAAAGGAAAGACAAACAGTAGCTAACGGGCAGACAAAATCTTAAGGTTGACAACCAAACTTGAAATTGCACTTCAAAACAATTTTCCAAATGAGCAGCAGGTAGCCTCTAAAACAATATCAAGTTCACAAATTGTGGAGCAATCATTCAACTTATTGTTGCACTTTGCAAACAGTCTCCAATCATATATCAGAATGAAAGACTAAATACCAATAAACAAAGAAGTGTCAAACCTGACCAATGAAAGTGCACAGATTCTATTTTGAGGATTCTCTTCTCCAACATATGGTCCGATGATTAGAGGACCACCACAATTCGTCCAGAAATGTCAAGCCGAAATCGTAACAGAAAAACTGACCAAGATAGATCCACGTACGCACCTTCACGTGCTTCAAGATCTACAATGTCTCCAAAGAACTTTCCTGGCGCATGAGTCTCACACTCTTCTCCTCTGACCACCAGATTCTGGTGTTTTGTATATTGGAGGAGTTCTGATCTAACTCAGACAAATCAGGATAACCCGCTCTGATACTATGTAAAGTACAGAGCCAATGTATCAATTTCCTTGTCATATTATTCCAAGAGTAAGAGCTATTTATAGGTGTACAAGTACATCTATCTAAGGAAATAAAATCAGAAAATATCCCTAAATATCTCTAAGATCCCTAAAGATCTCTACCTATGATTATGCTATGAATATTATGATTAGATATGACTATGTACATTTTGTAACAGGTTTAAAGTCCCACATTGGTTGGAGAATGGATTGATGGTCTGCCTAAATAGACTTGGGCAATCTTAGTTGTAGGGGTTGAGTTAGGCCCAGGTGTCGTATCATTACATGGTAACGAATCGAGGGGCCGAGCTAAAATGGAGTCGTGCCGAGGTTCGCGCTCGTACCTACAAGTGCATAATTGAAGGAAAACTGGAGAAATATTGTTATTGCAATGTGAAAATATACAGTACTTACTAGGGGAGGGAGATAGTTAATATTCCCTCCGTCCCAATTTATGTGTCATCCCTTTTTTTTATCTGTTCCACAAATAATGTCATACTTCCTTATATAGAAACAATTTTACTTTAAAAATCCTATGACTTGTTTTCGATCACATGTTTTACTAGTTTCTTTCTTAAACTCCAAACCAGTGCCACATAAATGTTGGTAGCTACTATGTCTCTTTCATTTTGTCCTGTATGAAGTTGACTCACCAACTCCTTAATAAAAGTCTTTGCTGGATAACAAAGTTCATTCAATACCCTTTCTGAACACTTAGCAGTTTCAAAATTTTCTCTTTACACAGTGTTTATTTTTCTCTAATTTCAATCTGATAAAGGTTTATCATGGTTTGGTGGGAGGCAGTGTTGTCTCCAGCTCTGCAGGTTCTTTTTGACAAATTAGCTTCAGGGGATATCTTAAACATACTTAAAGTATGGAATGTTAATGAATTATTACTTGACAAACTTAAGATTTCTTACTTCATCAATACAGCTGTTCTTGATGATGCAGAAGAGAAACAGTACCTCAATCCAGCAGTCGAGACTTGGATCGATATGCTCAGAGATGCTGTCTTTGAAGCTGAGGATACTCTTGATGAACTAGCTACTGAAGCCTTGAGATGCAAACTAGAGCCAGATTCTCAGAAATTTTCCCAGCAGGTACGTAATAATTGGAACTTTATCGGTATGAAATCAAGAATAGAAGAGCTTATAACTAGACTAGAATATATTGCAAAACAAAAAGATGTTCTTGGTTTAGAAAGTAACAAAAAGTGTTGTTACGGAAAGATGTGCAGGGGTACTCCAAGTACTCCTTTGTTACTTGGATCACATGTTTATGGAAGGTATACTGAAAAAGAGGAACTAATCGAGTTATTGGTTTCGGATTGTGATGTTACAAATAGAGTAGCTCCATTTTGTGTTATTCCTTTTATTGGTATGGGAGGGATTGGGAAGACAACTCTTGCTCATATTGTCTATAATGACAAGAGAATTTGTGAGGAGTTTGATGTAAAAGCGTGGGCTTGGGTGTCTGATGATTTCAGTGTAACAAGTATAACCAAGTCACTGCTTGAATCTGCTACTGCAAAACCCTTTGACACGAATAGTTTGGAAATTATTCAGAATGGTCTAAAGAATCTGTTCAGCAAAAAGAGATTTTTGATTGTTTTGGATGATGTATGGAGTGAGAGCAGTGATGACTGGAATGAGCTTTTAATCCCTTTCTTCGAGGGAGATAAAAGAAGTAAAATAATCGTGACAACACGAAATGAAGGAGTTGCATCAATCACTGGTATGCTTGCACCTTACCGTTTGCAGGAAATGTCACATGATGATTGTTGGTCTTTGTTCTTGCATCATGCTTTTGGTGTTCGAGGCATGGGGATGAATCCGAGACTGAAAGAACTTGGAGAAGAGATCGTGAAGAGGTGTAAAGGCTTGCCTTTAGCTATCAAGACTCTAGGAGGTATGTTGTCTTCGAAATTGGACATTACTTATTGGACTGAAGTCTTGAATAGCAATTTATGGGATTTGCCTTCCAAGAAATATTCTGTTCTACCATCTTTAAGATTGAGCTACCATCATCTTCCGCCAAATTTAAGGAGATGCTTTGCATACTGTTCAATATTCCCAAAAGGGTATGAGTTCAACAAGCCAAATTTAAGGAGATGCTTTGCATACTGTTCAATATTCCCAAAAGGGTATGAGTTCAACAAGAAAGATGGCAGAAGGGTTCGTGCAGCCAATGGCGCAGATAACTATGGAGGAAGTGGGAAATGGAAATTTTACTGAACTGCAATCTAGGTGTTTTTTCCAAGAATCCTCGCAAAATAGATCTCTCTTTGTGATGCATGATCTAGTACATGATTTGGCACTTAGTGTTTCCAGGAGAACATGTATTCAGCTGGAGGAAAATTGGAAATGCAGATTTTATGAGAATTGCGAGAAGGCTCGCTATTTCTCATGCATTCGTAGTAAATACAATGTCTTCAGAAAATTTGAAATGCTTAGTGAAATGAAGCGTTTACGCACATTCTTACCTTTAGCATCATCAGAAGGAGCTGAATTTTGCTATTTAACAAAGAAGGTACTGTCTGATATTTTGCCTAAGCTAAGCTGCCTTCGGGTTTTATCTCTGAGCTATTATTGTATCACTGAGATTCCGGAATCCATTGGATTCTTGAAACATCTTCGCTTCCTCAATTTTTCCTACACAGAAATTAAATACCTTCCTCAATCAATCAGTGATCTTTACAATCTACAAACGTTGCTACTACGCAACTGTTATTATCTCATTGAGTTGCCTGCTGACATGGGGAAACTGCTCAATCTTCGCTACCTTGATGTTAGCGGAAGTGGTTTACAAAAGATCTCTCTTGGTCTGGACAAATTGGTGTGCCTCAGGACATTACCAGAGTTTGTTGTGGGTAGTAATGTTTCTAGTATTAGGACATTACCAGAGTTCACAGTAGATACTAATACCGGTGGTACATCCGATCAAAAGTAAAGGTTCTGGTATAGGTGCATTGAGTAACTTGTTGCACCTTGAGGGTTCACTTTCAATACTGAATTTGGAAAATGTGGATAACATTTGGGATGCGCACGGAGCTAGTTTGATCAACAAGAAGCACCTTCGCGAGTTATTGCTTCAATGGAGTGATAGTTTTGAGGACTCAGAGAAGGCTAGAATGGAAACTGATGTTCTTGAGCTGTTAAGACCCCATCAAAATATAGAGAAGATTACCATCAAGGGATACAGTGGTACAAAACTCCCTACTTGGACGGCGAATCCTTCATTCCACAAGCTGGTTTCTTTGAGTTTAATCAATTGCAAAGGCTGTCGATTCCTACCATCACTTGGTCAGCTTCCTTCACTCAAAAATCTCATGGTTAAAGGACTAAGTGAGATAAAAAGCATCGGTGATGAGTTTTTCGGCTATACTTCAACCATATTGACCCCTTTTGTATCTTTACAGACTCTATCCTTTACGGATATGTTGGAATGGGAAGATTGGTTACTTGGTTATGATGGAGATAGAAAAGCATTCTGTAATCTCTTGGAGCTTCACTTGGAGGAGTGTCCTAAACTGCGGGGAGAATTACCTGACGTCCTTCCTTGCCTAGTAAAGCTTGTGATTTGTGAGTGTAAGCAGTTGGATTCTTCTCTTCCGCGACTTCCACAGCTAAATGAGTTGGAACTAAGGAGTTGTCATGTTAGGTTGATTAGCAGCCCGCGTGAGGTGACAAAACTCACTTCATTACAACTGTCTAATCTTTCAAATGAATATCTACCTGAATGTTTCCTAGTATCTCTTCGGCATCTGGTAATTAGGCATTGTGACTTACTGGTGTCCCTTTTCGAGGAAGGGCAGAATCTGCCTCGCAGATTGGAGTATGTAGAAATGGAGAACTGTCATAATCTGCAGAAGTTACCGTCGTTACTTCATACTTTAACGTCCCTTGAAGTAGTTATAATCACAAATTGTCCAAAGCTGGAATCTTTTGCAGGGAAGATATTTCCTTCTAACTTAAAAGCCCTTGCCATTCAAGGATGCAGTGTGGAGTCTTTACCTGAAGCTATGATGAACAGTATCTCATCTCTCAAGTATTTGTCCATCCACGGGTGTTTAATGCTAGTTTCTTTTACAAGAGATAGTGAGTTGCTTCCAACCACATTTCAGCAGCTGAAAATCGAGAAATGCCCGAATCTGGAGTTTCTGCCTGAAGGGATGATGCACATCAACAATACATCTCTCCAAGTATTGGAGATTTTTGATTGTTCTTCTATATCATCGTTCCCGGGAGGCCAACTGCCAGACACTTTGAAAACACTCACAGTTTGGAACTGCTTCAATCTCGAGGCATTACCTGATATCAGAACCTCAACGATGCTTCTTGAATCTTTACGAGTTGGGAATTGTACAAGTCTGAAGCACTTACCTCATGGCTTGAACAAGCTGTTGAATCTTAGTTATTTTGAAGTTGATGGTTGCCATGGTATCGAATGCTTTCCTCTAGAAGGCCTTCCACAAAACCTTACAAAAGTACTAATCCTCGACTGTGAGAATCTGACGTTCCTTCCAAAGTGGATGCAGAATCTTACATCTCTTCAAGAACTTCAGCTATCGAATTGTCCACTAATCACATCTTTCACGGAGGGCGGTTTTCCCACTAGCCTTGTGTCCTTGGATGTCAAAGATTGTAAGAATCTTATGCCAATGTCTGAATGGGGATTGCACAGGCTTGCCTCTCTTAGAAGGCTGACAATTCATGGGATCAGTTCAAATCTTTCTTATTTTCCTCAATGGTTGCTTCCATCAACTCTAGAAACACTCAATATAGTTCAGTTATCCAATCTTGAATCTCTTTCTCCCTGGCTGCAAAATCTCACTTCACTCGAAAATCTCAAGGTCAAGGATTGTCGAAAGCTTCTTTCCCCTTGAGTGAACAAAAGTGTGACTTGTCCAAGATTGATCATATCCCTTGCACTGTGATGTAGGATACAAGATGGATTCTGATATTTAGTTCCGTTTTATCTAGTTCACTTATACTAGATCTTATGGAACCTGCTCATGTACAACATGATTCAGACCTGATTATAGAAAAGATTCTCTTTAAGCAAACCAACCTATCCTCTGTATAGGGCTCGAAAATTCAGTTTTTTGTTTACTGAAATCAAAGTTCAGCTTTAGTTCTTTCCTTATTTTTGTGTTCAGTTTTGGGTGTATACTGGAGGGGGATCCAGAGTATGGTATGTGGGTTCACGGAAAATTAATAGCTTTAGTCTAGATCCTATATATATATATATATGGTAAGAAATCAACTAAATATTTGACTGTGAGCCAAATTATTATTGTATATTTACTTGAGGCCGTTCCAAATATTCATAAACTTCAAATTTTGGAATTGCCGCTGGCTATACTAGTCCTTCTCTAAGCTCAATAATGAGTTAAATCACATAAATAGAAGATATCTTGAGTTGCATTTTGTGTTTATCACCCATCTCATCATGAACACACCATCGCCCTCTCCCTCATCATCATCGCCATGATGACTTCAAATTGTTTTCAATGTGGCTATCTTTGCAGGCATTTTCTGTCTGGATTGCAACTCATTTACAGAAACTAGTATCTGGACACGTGTTTTGCATGTGTATCCCATGACTTCAAATGTTTTGAAATAAATTCAATTTGTTATCTACTTGTTTTCATGTTACACTTTTGAAACAAATTGCAGGCATGACATCTTTTGACTGAGAATATGACACTGGATTTAATGTATAAAGCACTTTCGCGCCCATTTTCCCCTGCAACGGTGGAGATGCATACATATTGGCCTGCTTTCTGTCCAGGACCACACGGCGTATAGGCCATCAATGTTGGATGTTGTTCTAATGCTTAGCAGATGTTACTGTTTCGATACCAGAAGGGAGATTACTGAAGCAGAAGCGCGATATATATCTGAAGTCTCAAAATACCATGAGTAGTAATTATGTAATGAGTTTCAAGCTTTTGTAAGCTATTCTATTCATCTAATAAGCTTCATAATATGCAGATAAACACCTTAACTTGGTCTCAACTAGCGACTAATTAACACTCCAACTTTGAGAATGCATATCCTACACACCTCAACTCGTTCACTTTGTGTTTCATGGACATCTGATGCTGACGTGACAAATAAATTTTGGAGATGTCATAGATGAACATTTTGTAATTTGATTTGTCTTTGTTGTATCTATTAATAATGTGACTCAGTGTGAAAGAATTAATACCTGTATTGTTCAAAAAATGACTTTTGATTGACATGATACTAAGTAGATTTTTAGACAGAAGAGATTTAGTTGAAGTCAAAAGAAATTGACAAGGACATTAGTCACTTTACAATTAATCTTCTTGAATTAAATGTTCATGTGTATCTCATTTCAATTTTCAAGAAAGTCTATGAGGTAGGTACTTTTTTACTTATTCTGTTTCAATTTGTTTGTCATATTTTAATTTTGCACGAATTTTGAATCTTGTGATCTTAAGCATGTTATATGAAAAGTTAAAATTAAAGAGTATGTTGTTAAAACCTGGGCCGACTTTTGAAAAACAAGGCCACACAAACCTCGCTAAATCAATGGATAATGAGTAGATGACCTCACTAAAAGAAAACAATTTTTGATAAATTAAGTGAAATAATTCATACCAAATATGAGAGTCTAAAATGAGGACTTGGTTCTTGGAATCAAACTCATAAAAAAGAAACACTACCCCTTAAAATGAAAATATTTTGTGTTTCTAAAAGAAAAATCTAATGGAACAGACATATTCATGATTTGAAGTTTATGAGTTCTAATCACAATCTTAAGTTAATATAAAAGAATAAATTAGGTTCATAATAACTTTTTTTCATAGATTTACTAATTTTCTTAATTTATATATACAAAGTCTTAAACAAAACTATTAAATTTGCGTGAACTTCTTTAAAAGGTGTTTGAGGTATGTACCTATACAACGTAGTTCTATTGGTTCATTTTATTAAAGTTATTGTATATAAAAAAGAAGAAAATAATTTTATAATTTTAATTATAAAAATATTTATATAAACTACCCTTTGATAATTCACTAGCCAAAAGTGAGAGTAAATTCAATAAAATTAAAATAATTAACAAATGACTCTTTTTTTTTCATTAATAAAACATCAAATATGTCAAACAAAGTCAGTTGATCAAAAAACACTGCAGATATAATATCTAATTGTGAAATATTATTGTCAAAAGTAGCAAAGCAACGGTCTGCTCACACTAATTTAATTTTCGACTCGTTTTATAATATAGTCTATGCTCAATAAATATTATACTCCCTCCGTCCTTATTTAGTTGTCCACTTTAGAAATGGCACACAGATTAAGGCAACAATGATTAGCATAGTGAAGTTACAATTTTACCCTTATAGTACAATTTACAATTCCAAAATAAATTCACTCGAGATAAGTACTAATCAGGGAAGTTCATAAGTTTATTTACTTTATTTATGACAACTTTATTTAAATAAGGGTATAATAGGAAAAAATTTATTCTCCTTTCTTGATTTGTCAAAATGGACAACTAAATAGGGACAACTAAAAGAGGAAATATGGACAACTAAATAGGGACGGAGGAAGTATTTAAATAAATAGTCAATGATAAACATATTTTTTCCCCTCCACTTTAAGCTAAACTTATGTCAAACAACTACTCTCTACCCTATCTCGATTTATTTGATATTTTTAAAAAAAATGAATTAAATTATGTAAATTTTAACTGATATTTTATATTATGTATTTTTTTATAAAAAAAAACATAAGTTATAATTTTTGAATGTTTAAATTAAAATTTAAAATATTTAGTTGATTGTATTCAATTTAATTAACTTCAAAATTAGTTAAATTAACCTTTGGTTAAAGTGTTAGAAATAGTAATGGGGATTAGATCATAGGATTAAGAAGAAAAAGAGGAAAAGAAAATGCAGAATATATATGCTACTAACTATCTTCTCAGAATATGTTCATTTTTAAACTTCTCGTTCAATGATACGTTGGGTTTTTCTATCTTCATTTTCTAGAATATTGCTTTAATCACGTTAAAAATAGAGTTGGCTAGCTATCGTTATATCTTTTATAGCCTATATATGTAGAGTCCCAACTTAATAGCTAACAAACACATGAAATTCAGTCATTTCATTTTGAAATTTTATTAATGGCAAAAATAAATACAGATAGTTTGTTTAAGTGTAAGAATATTGGTGGTCCAAATGTTATAATCAGAAACGAACATATAATACTAGATATGGATACTAATGTATTTCGATGATTCTATATTTGTATCAAAAAATATATTAGATATATACAAATCTTTAATTACATGACACTCAATGACGAAACTAACTCATAAATTCTATTACAAATTTAGAATCATAAACTTCAAATTCCAGCTCGACTCTTTGCCACACATATAATACCACTATGACACGCCTTGGAAAAAGAGTAATCGAATTGCATATGGTCTAATATCAAAGCAAAAAAAAAAAAAAAAAAAAACAGATCAATGAAGAAGACTAAGTCATGTTTGGCCCACAAGATTATTTTTAAAAAAATAATAAATTGTTTGGTTACCAAAACCATTAATTTTCTTCATAAATTAAAATAATTCCAAGAATTTTAAAAGAATAGAGATTATTTTCTGTTTCCATATCTAACGATACCAAACCAAAATTTTATAGGCATAAATAAGCTACAAAATTTTTAATATTAAATTTATTTTAGTTTATCTTATTAAAATATTTCCATTTTTTAAATTTAAAATGTTCAATATATTCATCCTCCATCCACTATTAAGATATTGTTGGGTTTTAAAGGTGTGAACAGGAAATGAAGGGTTGTGACTCTCCTGAAGAGTTGTGACCATGCCGAAGGGTTGTGAACTTTATGAAAGGTTGTGTCCTTTCTAAAGGATTGTGACCATTTGAAAGGTTATGCCTTTTCCAAAATGTTATGACCTTTACGAAAGGTTGTCTTCTTTCCGAAGGGTTGTCTTCTTTCCAAGGGTTGTGACTTTAAAAAGGCTATAAATAGAGAGACTTCCTCTCGGTTTTAACCACCGATTTTCTCTCCCTCTGCATTCATATTTTTCTTATAAACAAAGTTGAGTCTTTGTGTGATTTGTTCTCGCATATTGAGTTCGGCTGAAGTTGCGAAATTTGAGGTACCACTATTTACGTAATAGATTAATCCGTTTTTATCTTGGGAGGAAGTAATTCATAACCTCGGGTACATTAAGGGGATTAAATTCCTTAAGGACACACAAGATTTACGTGGACTCGGATTGTTCATGTTTTTCTTTTCATCTTTTTTTTTTTCGGTTTACTAACTTCAATACGGGAATTACAAGCTTAAGGAATTTAATATATTTTTCTACGTATTTGAGGTTTTAAAGATTAAAACCTTTTTGGTTTTCTACTCTGTTTGAACATTATCTTGATTCGAAGAATATAAAAACTTCATCGGTATATAAGATTCATTCGGTTAACGATTAGAAGAATATAAAAACTTCATCGTTAAACTAGAAACAAGTTGTATAAAGATTTTGTCTTTATTTGTTAGTATTTTAAATCTTTTGAATTTTTTGTCTATTTGTGACGAGAAAAAATGACAACCGATCGAGAACAACAAAATGCTTCGTTAACAATGGTGTTTCGTCAAGTCGAACACCGGTTGCAACAATAATGGCTAATTCGGAAACCGGGCAAGTTCACCGGTATAGACTTCAAACGTTGGCGTGAAAGATGTTCTTCTATCACGAGTACCCTCGAGTCTACAACGTTTTATTAATGAAGATGTTCTGTGTTAAAAGAAGGAACACCCGACAATGAGATATTTGTTGTGACCGAGGCATGGAAACATTCGATTTCCTCTGCAAGAATTACATACTTAATGGATTGGAAGATGCCTTATATAACGTATTCGGTGTTTGTAAAACCTCTAAAGAACTTTGGTATGCTCTTGAGAAAAATACAAAACGAAGATGCGGGCCTAAAAAGTTTGTTCTTTGCAAAATTTTTGGATTTTAAAATGGTTGACAATAAGACTTGTCATGTCTCAAGTTCAAGAATTACAAGTCATTATGCATGATCTCTGGGGGAAGGTATGATCAAATTCAATAGTTTTATTGATAAAATTATTGAATGGGTTATTGACTTTAAATTGTCCATTGAAGGTATAGTCATAAACGAGACATTTCAAGTAGCAGCAATGATCGAGAAACTGCCTTCTTTGTGAAAAGACTTCAAAAATTATTTGAAACACAAGCGAAAGGAGATGACTCTCGAAGACTTGATTGTTCGTTTGAGGATCGAAGAAGACAACAAGGCTGCTGAAAAGAAGTCACGTGGAAATTCAACAATATTAGGAGCAAATCTTGTTGAAGAAGATCCCACAAAGTCAAAGAAAAGAAAGAAAGCATCTGGCCCAAAAAGCAATCCTCCTAAGAAGAAATTCAAAGGAAACCTTGCTTCAAACTGTGGGAAAGTTGGTCACAGGGCTACAAAATGTCGTGCTCCCAAGAAGGGAAAGAAGAAAGATCAAGCCAATATGGTTGACATAAATAGGGATATTGACAACCTATGTGCTATGTTGACTGAATGCAATTTTGTTGAAAATCCCAAGCAATGGTGGCTTGATTCGGGAGCCACTGCACATATTTGTGTTCGACAAAGTTGTAATTAGTAAAAATGAAGTGTTTTTAGGAAAAGGCTACCTCGATGAGGGTCTTTTCAACTTGAATGTAATTGTTGTTGATAATAATAAAGTTCAAGCTTCTTCTTATTTGGTTGAGTCAAAGTGTTTATGGCATGAACGTTTAGGACATGTCAATTATAAAACCTTGCATAAATTGATCAACTTAAACGTATTGCCTAACTTTGAGTGCAATAAATTAAAATGTCAAGTTTGTGTTAAATCTAAGTATGCTAAGCATTCTTATAAATCTATCGAAAGGAATTCCAGTCCCTTAGAATTAATTCACACTGACATTTGTGATATGAAGTCAACACCAACTCGTGGTGGGAAAAAGTATTTTATAACTTTTATTGACGATTGCACTAGATATTGCTATGTCTATTTGTTGAATAGTAAAGATGAAGCAATAGATGCATTTAGGCAATACAAAATTGAAGTTGAAAATCAGTTTGATAAAAAGATAAAAATGATAAGAAGTGATAGAGGTGGAGAGTATGAATTTCCTTTTGCAGAAATATGTTTGGAAAATGGAATCATACATTAAACTACTGCCCCTTACTCACCTCAATCTAATGAAATTACGGAGAGGAAAAACCGAACTTTGAAGGCAATGATGAATGTCTTACTTATAAGTTCAGGTTTACCACAAAACTTGTGGGGGGAGGCTATCCTTACAGCAAATCGAATACTCAATAGAGTACCCCACTGACAAGACACGAGTCTATTCCATATGAGAAATGGAAAGGAAGAAAACCCAACTTGAAATACTTCAAAGTGTGGGGGTGTTTAGCCAAAGTTCAAGTTCCTATACCTAAGAGGTCAAAATAGGACCTAAAACGTGGATTGTGTTTTCATTGGATATGCTACAAATAGTAAATCATGTCGATTTTTGGTTCATAAATCCGAACATTCGGATATACATGATAATACGGTAATTGAATCGGATAATGCTTGAATTCTTTGAAAATATCTATCCGTATAAAACTAGACGTGAGTTGTCGAGTGAAGGGTCTAAACGACCTCGAGAAGAACCAAAGGAGAATGTACCTAATGAAGAGATACTAAGGCATAGTAAACGTCAAAGGACGTCTACTTCCTTTGGATCGATTTTGTAACATTTCTTATTGAAAATGAACCGCAAACATTTAAAGAAGCTATGTCTTCTACGGAATCAACCTATTGGAAAGAGGTTGTCAATAGTGAGATTGATTCAATCTTGAACAACCATACTTGGGAATTGGTTGACCTTCCTCCAGGAAACAAACCTTTGGGTTCAAAATGGATCTTTAAAAATGAAAAATGAAAGGCGGGATCTATTGACAAATACAAGGCAAGGCTTGTAATCAAAGGCTTTAGACAGAATGAAGGTCTTGACTCCTTTGATTCATATTCTCGAGTTAACTAGGATTACATCCATTCGGATGTTAATTGCACTAGCTGCGGTATATGGCCTTGAAATTCATCAAATGAATGTAAAAACAGCCTTCTTAGATGGAGATTTGGAGGAAGAAATTTACATGGAACAACCCGAGGGTTTCGTGGTTCCTGGTAAAGAGAAGAAGGTGTGCAAACTTATTAAGTCACTTTATGGACTAAAACAAGCACATAAACAATGACATGCAAAGTTTGACCAAACCATGTTGTCAAATGGATTTAAAATTAACGAGTGTGATAAATGTGTTTACATTAAAGACACTCCAAACAAAGTTGTTATTGTATGTTTATATGTGGATGATATGCTAATAATGAGTAACGACATTGCTAACATAAATGCTACTAAACGCATGTTTGCTAGTAAGTTCGATATGAAAGATCTAGGAGTTGCCGATTTGATATTGGGAATTAAGATTCACAAAACTCCTCAAGGTCTAGCATTGTCTCAATCTCATTATATCCAAAGGTACTTGAAAAATACAAGCACTTAAACTTCAAAAGTGTAAAAACACCAATTGATGTGAACCTTGATCTTGCTAAAAATAAAGGTGAAAGTCGGTCTCAATGGATTATGCTAGAGTGTTGGGAAGTCTAATGTACATCATGAATTGTACAAGACCCGACATAGCTTGTGCTATAAGTAAATTGAGTCGATACACAAGTAATCCCAACCAAAATCATTGGATGGCAATGAAACGAGTTTTGGGGTATCTAGAATACACACAAAACTTTGCTTTGCATTACAATAAGTATCTAGCGATTGTTGAAGGATATAGTGATGCAAATTGGATTCTTGGGTCAAATGAAACTAAGTCCACAAGTGGATATGTTTTCACTATCGGTGGAGGAGCAATATCTTGGAAATTATCCAAACAAACATGTATAACTCGCTCTACAATGGAATCTGAGTTCATAGCCTTAGATAAGGCCGGTGAAGAGGCTGAATGGCTTCGGAATTTCTTGGAAGATATTCCATTTTGGCCCAAACCAATGGCTCCTATATGTATACATTGTGATAGTCAAGCTGCAATAGGAAGAGGCGGAAGCGTTATGTATAACGGTAAGTCTCCTCACATACGATGCAGCCACAACACCGTTAGACAACTACTCTCTAGTGGAATTATCACAATTCACTATGTAAAGTCAAGGATAATGTGTCGGATCCACTTACAAAAGGCCTAACTAGAGAGGGAGTTGAGAGATCATCAACAGGAATGGGACTATGGCCGAGGACAAGTCATCGTGGCGGTAACTCTACCTAGAAGACTGGAGATCCCAAGATCTAGGTTCAAGGAGATCAAACAAAGTCATTGATGCCGGTTCAACATTGTCAAAATAAACTTTAAAAGTTCATTCTCATGATGGGACAATGTTCAGTAACAAGGATAAAGATATTAAGTCTTTTTAATGATTTCTAAGTTTGATACGGGGTATATCAAATGGTGTATCTACGAGATAACACATTTAGAAATCACCTATGTAAGTGTGAAGTGTAAGCGCTTCAAGGAGAATCCGATAAGGTCAATTCTCTACGCACTTATAAACCAAGAAGTGTTCATGGGTTGAAGAAACGAACAAAACAATGAGAACCCAAAAACGATTTAAAGGGTTGATTGTGTAACTTATGTTGTCTTGGTATACACCAAAGCTCGACGGTTCAAAGATATCAAATCTACCGATTGGCCGAGTATATTCGATATATGTTCACTATGGAAAGTTCAAAGGGAAACCTACTTATCCGGATGCAATTAACTCTTGCTTACGGATCACACAGTTTTTCATGCATATGTTTTAACAATAGCCATTCCTATTCATGTGGGGGATTGTTGGGTTTTAAAGGTGTGAACGAGGAAATGAAGGGTTGTGACTCTCTGAAGTGTTGTGACCATGCCGAAGGGTTGTGAACTTTATGAAAGGTTGTGTCCTTTCTAAAGGATTGTGACCATTTGAAAGGTTATGCCTCTTCCAAAGTGTTATGACCTTTTACGAAAGGTTGTCTTCTTTCCAAAGGGTTGTGACCTTTACCCTTTAAAGGCTATAAATAGAGAGACTTCCTCCCGGTTTTAACCAGCGATTTTCTCTCCCTCTGCATTCATATTTTTCTTATAAACAAAGTTGAGTCTTTGTGTGATTCGTTCTTGCATATTGAGTTCGCTGAAGTTGCAGAAATTTGAGGTACCACTATTTCTGTAATAGGTTAATCCGTTTTATCTTGGGAGGAAGTAATTCATAACCTCGGGTACATTGAGGGGATTAAATTCCTTAAGGACACACAATGGTTTCTGTGAACTCGGATTGTTCATGTTTTTCTTTTCATCTTTTTTGTTTCTAGTTTACTAACTTCAATACAGGAATTACAGATATAAGAATTAGCATCTGATAAATTGTATAGCTAAATATCAAAATTTCTCGCATACTAATTTTATTTAGTGATGAATTTGCGGTGAAATATCTAAAAATTATGTTAACTGAATTATTTAGCGACAAATTTTTCGATGAACTTCATAACTCTACCTATATACTTGTGAGTTGTGTATACATGTGAACTATAATTCTCTTGGATTAATTTCTGGAAAAAATTTAATATATATGTAAAATTACTAAATATTACTCCAATGTATATTCTGCATCAAAAAAAAAATTCAAATGGTTTAGTTTATTAAAATGATTTATTTAGTAGCAAATTTAAAATCATTTTGAAGCCTGCATGGTCATGGATTTGGACCAAATTTCACCAATACTTTAAAAATGAGAAAAGGAGAATTAATGTGAAAACTAGCACAGCCTGACACGGCATAGGAAAAAAAATACTTATTTAGGATCGGATATTCATATTGAAATTCGAGTTCGATTAATTTGACACAAACAAAAAAGTGATTCATTTCGATAAAATAAAAGTGGATTGATTTAATAATTAATCAAAATAAATATATAGCTTTTAATATTTTGTAAAAAAATTAACTATAGCAATATTGATAAAAGAAAATACTGCATAAAATTAATTGAGTGACTTTTCTGCTATAAAATAAAACTGATTGATTTTTTAATATAATTATCATTAATTAAGTTATCAAGAACAAGCCACTAAAATGATGGTTTTAGCCTTTTAGGCCCCCAATGTTTTTTTATTCGGTGTGTGTATTCAACTTGAAGGTATTTTACGAGAAAAATACTTTTTGGTAAGATTCTTTTCTTTATTCTAAGACTTTTAATTTAAAAAATTAATAAATTATAAAATAAAATTTTAAAAAATATATTAAATAATCCGTGAAGGACGTGGGAATTTTTTTTTCTATATTATATTTATATATATGCTTACTCTCATTGACCTTTAAATTTTAATTAGTTTGTTCATAAACTTTTGGACTACATGGTTTATTTATTTTTCCCATGCACTAAATTACTTTCTTGTTTTTTTTAATTTCTCATTTGGGCTCATATTTATTTTGGGGTTTAATTAATTTAGTCATTTAAATTCGTTTTGAGAAGTTTATTTTGAAGGTAAAGCGCTTCATATCAAAGAACTTTATATATATGACTCGAACTTAAAACATTTAATTAAGGATAAATGAATGTTTATTTATATCTACACGTTAATAGTTTCATCTCCTTTTTTTCTTTTTAGAAAATTAATGTATATAATTTAGATAGTATATGATTATAGTGTTGTTAAATATCAACTCTTCTTTCGAGATATCAGTAAGGGTGATCAAGTTGATTGAGCTAATGATCTTTCAAATTGAGAGTTTTAGATTCAAATCATTTTACATGCATGCTTTTTCAATCAAGGTCGTTCGGAGATCTACCTTATATGCACACCTGAATAATAGCGAATACAAATTTTCTTCTAAAATAAATAAATATCAATTCTTTCTTAACTGATTTGATCTAACTTAACCTACCCACTATAAATTGCAATGAGCCAATTTGACTTTGAAAAGTGGGGTCTAATATAAACCCCTCTCCTCCAAGTGGAGTTTAATTAAGTTAATCATAGATATATATTGCCTAAAATGTTTTTAAAGAAAATATATTTTAATTAACTAATTGTTATAATGATTTTGCACACAATGATTCATAAGCACCTTTATAATTTTAAAGATTATACTAACATCAATCGGCAAATTAAAATAAGTGATATGGTCAGAATTATAATTTAAAAAGGGCTAGTTAATTGATATCTAATGCAAATTTGGACATCTATTTCTAACCATTTTTTGAGATAAAATTTGAATTTTTTTGACTTTATAACGAAGTGGACAAGTCACATTTTTTTTTTAATATACACATCTAGACACCTCAAATTTGGCATCGGCTGAAAAGTTAACACTTAAATTTGAATATGTACATCTAGATACTTCAAATTTGGTCTCAACTAACAAGCAAACCCTCCAATTTTGAATATACACATTTAGACACTTCAACTCGTCTCCATTGTGTCAGCTAAATACTTCAACTTACAAAATAATCATCTAAACACCTCAAAAATTCACGTGTCTTATCACCGCACCTAATGTCTACAAGACACAGTAAAAATAAGTTGAAGTTTTTAACCATCAATTAAAACCAAATTAAAATATCTAAATATATATGTATTACGCCTAATTAAAATCAGGGGCGGACCTACATATTGTGTTGTGGGTGCTCGAGTACCCATTAATCCCGACGTAAAGATTACATAGGTATACAGAAATATTAAGAAAATAAGTACGGTTGCTAGTGAGCACCCACAACACATAAGTCTGCTACGCTGTTTGTGGTTGAGAGTAGGGCGCAAAGGTGTCTGGTTTGTTAGCGGACGAGGGATCGACTCCCACCTCAAGCAGTATCCTTTTCCTTATTTTTCTCTACTTTTCCCTTTTTGCCTTTAGTTCTCATTAGCGACTAGCTAAGTTTTAATAATTTACGTCTTTTGTTTAACTTCATCTAATTTAATTTTAGATAAGAGTAAAAGTAAATATAAAATTACTAATTTATAGTAGCAAAAAAAAAGAAAAAACGTAGCTTTTAAAAGATTTTCAACAAATTACCACTCCCAAAGACTTGAACAGTTTAAATTATTATTATTTTTAAACTAAAGAAGCAAAATATACCTATGAATGAACTTTCTCATCCATGAATTATATCACAAATGAATTTTATAATGATATTGGCTTCAAATTTATAATGTTATTTAATTTTTTTATATATATAGCATTAAACATTCACAAGTGTAAACAATGACATTGTTATTCATATCCATTTCATAATATATAAGTTAGACGGGTAAATATGTTATTTCTGACTAGTTTTCTTTTGTAACGGTGATACTAATTGTAATTTTTTTTTACCCCTTTTTCTATTATTACAATAAGAAAAAATAGAAAAACACTATTGCAATCAAATGGTTTTACACTTATATAATTTTATGATATGTAATTCGTAATAACTTTATGTTAAAACAAAAAAACGTTAAGGTTAAGCACCCACTTGTCACAAGAATTCTGGATCCACTGATTAAAATAATGATATATATATATATATATATATATAAAATTCAGAAAGAATCAAAGCGTGGAGGCTTGTGGATTAGGTCTCAAAAAAAAAAAAATACTTATCTCCCTTTCCATTTTCCTAACAAACAATATTTTTAAAAAATAAATCTTTATAGACAACAAGAAGTAGTACTACATAAGCTAAGAAATACCCCATTTTTTTGAAGTCAACAATGACAAACATCATGGTAGAGATGGAAATTATACGTTGTCATTAAATTCCGCGAATAATAGTAGTAGTACTACTACTACATTTATCGCTAAGTTATTGGATTCAGGTAATTTCGTCGTTCTAACAGAGAAAGACGAAATTATGGTATGGCAGAGTTTTGATTATCCAACGGATACTCTGTTACCCGGGATGAAACTTGGGTGGGACTCGAAAACGGGGTTTAATCGGAATATAACGTCGTGGAAATCGCCATTTGATCCTTCTCCGGGTAATTATACGTTTAAACTTGATGTTAATGGTTTGCCTGAAGCTTATTTGACAAATAGAGATACAATTTTCTATAGAAGTGGACCTTGGAATGGTGTTGGATTTAGTGGTGTACCAGAAATGAAGCCAACAGATATTATAGTTTTCGAGTTTCAGATGAATAAGGATGAAGTTTACTACACTTTTGAGGTATGTACGTCTCTTCACGTGTGAGTCTGATTCTTTTTTAATAATAACGGGTAGCGTTATGTTGAGTCTCATGTTAGTGGTGGGATGGAGGCAATCTTCGCTTCATGAACAAGTGTCTATTTCTTATCATGGTATCAGAGTTAGACTTGTTATCAATTCTTTGTTTATCTGATGTTGGATTCCCATATTATATTTTTAGGATAGTGGGGTTAGGGGACTTTTTTGTCTTCTTATACAGTCTACTTTTGGGGTTGAGTTAGGTCTAATATTTATTTCTTACGTGACAAATATATATATATATATGCTTTGATACAATGTTAAATTTTGTAAAAACGTGTTTTTACTTAATTATGTTTTTGATAGGTGCTTGACAAGAAAATATGTTCGAGATTGTTAGTGAAGCATAACGGTTTTTTAGAGAGGTATACTTGGATTCCGACTAGTAACATTTGGAACAAATTCTGGTACGCCCCGAAAGACCAATGTGATTTATACGAAGAGTGTGGTGTTTCGGGAATTTGTAACGCGAATCTATCGCCGGTATGCAAATGTCTAGTAGGGTACAAGCCTAAAAATCAAGTGGCATGGGATTTAAGAGATGGATCAGATGGATGTGTTAGATATCATGATTTGGATTGTGAAACTGATGTTTTTAACATATTGAAGAACATGAAATTGCCACAAAGTTCAAGTTCATTTGTTGATACTAAGATGAATTTGGAAGAATGTGAAAAAATGTGTAGGTACAACTGTTCATGCACGGCGTACACCACCGCGAATGTTACGGGTTCGGGTTCGGGTTGTGTCATTTGGACAAAGGAATTAGTCGATATGCGCCAATATTCAGCAGCAGAAGGTGGACAATTTCTCTACGTTAGAGCTGCTTCTTCTGATGCAGGTACATTTTTCATTTCAATCTGATGTTCGATATCTATTTGAATTGTTATAGAAAATACGTTTTTTGTGGTAAAATAGTACTCCATATCAAAATAATGAAAAGATAATTTAATCTTCTTCTGTAAAACTTGAATCTGAAACCTCTGGTTATTATGAAAAGATTACTTAATATCCTACCGCTATTCTTAATTTAGTAGGAGAGAGTTGAGTCGAACTCAATTTAATAGAGTGGTTGGGTGTTGGTAGAGATATATATGGAATTTTAATGTATTTGTTGGGTTGAATAATAATAATAATAATAATCGGTCTTATTTTTCATGAAGTTTGAACTACATATTTTCAAAATGATAAAAGAAATGGTTGTCTAGGCGATTTTTTACCCCTTTATTTTAGAAATTTGAAGTAATATCATGGGTTGGACACGTGGAGATTCGCCACGTCACACTAGGTTGTTAGCACGCCCTTGTTGAGATTTTACGACATTTTGGAACGATTGTGTAGATGATGAAGTTTAATATTTTATTTTAGGAGATTCTGGAACGATTTTGTAGATGATAGAGTTTGATATTTCATTTTTAGGAGATTCTAGAACGATTGTATAGATAATGGATCATAGTTCGATAATTTTTTTTTGGAAATTCTAAAATGATTGTATAAATAATAGACTTCGATATTTCGTAATGAAAAAAAGATACTTGTTTAAAATATCTTATTAGTGTATATTTAATGGGAGTAATTAATAGAAAAGTAGTTGGTGCTATACTTTGAAAAAAACAAGAAGTTAGTACATATTATCATTACAATAAGCAAATTATAATTAATTAAAGTCCATTGACTATTGACAAAGACTTGAAAACAGCCAACTATATATTCAAATATATTACTATCTTGCAATATATTTTATTTGATATTGAGAGAGACAAAACATATTCTTTGTGGCAGGCATGTTTTAATTTTCACATAATTTTCCTTTCTTTTTTTTGAATTATTATGCATTGAAAAAGAAAAAAATGTAAACCAAAATATATGAAAAATACCCTCAAAAGTCCTAAATTAGTTAATTATATGGTTTATCTACTATTAGGTGTTTGATTTATTTTTTTCCTTTTTGATTAGATTGGGATGGTTAATTAGTTAGAAAATAATGCACCTACATCTCAAGCTTCTAGAATTAATAATTTTCCATTCAAAAGAAAATCTACTAATACAAAGTTTTTATTCCCCCCTTTGGTAAGTTACCTAAAAGTGAGTTTCCTTTTTCCTTGTCATCTTATTTTCTTCCTATGCATAAGCATGAGATCATATTTCAACTAGAATTTAAGTTAAGTTATATATACAAATAATATGGAAAAAAAATTATCATAGTAACAGACACATGAATAAAAGGATAAATAAAACAGTCGATAATACATAAATAAAAAAAGTGAGTAAAAAAGGTACATTTCTAGCTTTATTAATTAGTTTGATGTGAACACTTACAACTTACAAATTCATGTGAATTCAATAGCTTTTATCCAAATCATCGTTTTCCTTCGGGTGAAGCAATAATAATTCTATAGGCGGGTTCGATAGAACTTAGTAGCTTTGATATGTACTCTATATTTTTGCTTAAAATCCACTAATCATGTATAAATTATTTATCAAGAACTCAACAAGCTATTTTTTCTAGAATTTATAATTCATAAACTTAAAATTTTAGCTCAAACTCTTATTATAAATATTCGCAAAAGCTTCAAATCTTGGGACCGATTCGCTATAAGGTAATGCTTACCTAAAAAAAAAAAGGTGAGAAAGGGGTTTAAAATTAAAACATGGTCATAAAATGAACAAAGCGTGTGTTAACTTTTTTTTATTTTGTATTTTGTACTGCTAACGCAAATTGTTGCGTGACATAATGAAAAATACATTAATTTTTTGATGCTTTTATTGTTATATTTTCATGAGGATATCATATCTTTTTTTAATTATTATTTTTAAAAATTTTTTGACAATAAATGGAAAAACTAAAACTAGTGGACAATTGGTCCTAAAAAGTTAGGTGTAAGTTCACACAAAAGATTCTTTTTGAAATGGACCCACTTTATATTCCAAAAATAGTCACTTGGCCGATTATTTTGACTTGGATTAATTTCAAATTTACATATAGTATGAGTTCTACTTTTTTTGTCATCCTTTCTTCTTAATTTATTTCGTTGAGAACAAATTGCTAATAAGTCGAAGACTTTATAATTCACTATTATTTCCATTTATCACCATTGCTATCATAATTATCTATATTATTTTAACTTTTACTATTTTTATGATAATCATCTTTTTATCATTTTCACTATTTTAAAAAATTATATTTTTATTATCAATACTACTTTTATTACTTTAATGTCGTCTTGTTTAAAATAATATGTCATTACTTTATTTCAAGTTTCTTAATTTCTAAATTTTTACGTAATATATATTATATTAGTTATTAAATTACAAGCTCAAATGATTTAATTTGAAGAAGGGGGAAAAGGCCATGAAAGCCTATTCATATTCATCCCTTTTATTTAATCTCAATCTGTCCAATTTCCATCCCAAACGAGCAGTCCATCTCGGCCCACTTTTCTGCCCAAATCCGCAGCCCTAATCTGGATTCACAAGCGCCTCACCACACGTCTCTTTCATCTCTTCCTCTTTCAAGAAAAATTCTAAGTTGCTTAAACCATGGCAGACTTCACCATCTCATTTTTGTGCAAGCCTCAACAACTATCTCACTTTCAAAGATTTCTGATCACAAAAGGCCAAAAAACTTTTAGAGTTCTGATTTCTTTACAAAGAAAGCTGATTCGAGTAGCTTTTGATGCCCTAGTTTGCGATTCAGGTCTACTGTAGTTCATCGTATGTATCTTTCTATTTGAGTATGTTGAGTTTTAGTTAGTGGTCTGACTTAGAATTATAAATTATTCAGTTGTGTATCACTGTTTCGTTTGAAAGTATTTCTAACTAAATCTGTATGTATCTTCATAAGATCTGTCTTCGTCTTGCTTGCTGCATTTTTTTTGTTTAAATAATCAGAGAGTTTACGAAATTTGGTTCTAAATTTACTAGGCTGAATATAGTTGTATTTCTCATTTTAGTTCACTGTTTTGGACCTTGTTCATATAAGTGATCAAAAGTTGGGATTATATTAATGTTAAATGAGAGAAATGTTACCAGAGAACTTGGGTTGCATTCAATACCCATTCTTGGTGTTAAAAAATCACTTTCGTCAATGCCAAACTATGCTAATATGTGTTTTATCATCGCGATTTTAAGTTTATTTTTTTTTAATATATGTTGAATGTTGAAAGAGTTATAGTTTCTTACTTTATTTACAATTTTGCTTATGATTAAGAGATAAATTATTGCCTAACTCGTGTGTCTCTCTTTTCTTTGTTTACATGTACACCACCGGAGTCAAAGAGTCTTACTTTAGGACTCGATGTCACCGCGAGACCCGAATTGTGCATCTACATCTTTGTTCGTGTCTCTCGCTCTCTAAGAATTCCATTCGAACAACAAAATGAGGAATTCGGAGGAAGTGGCGGACACTCCTCCCTCTATCCTTGTTAAATAATTTTGTGTATCTCTTATGTGTTCTTATTTACTCTTAACTACTTACGTGCTATTTGCATTGATTACTTGTTGTGTATGACATTTTAAGTTTTAACTATTTTAGTGTTAATCAATCCTCTCGTATAACTTAGAATTTGCTAAAGAAAGAGTAGTAGTAATATTTTTTTTAAAAAAAAATTTTTAAATCTATCTCACTCTTTAAGCGAATATTTTTGCATCTTAGTTTATATTGTCAATGCCCTGTTTAGTTTGTGATAAAGAAGTTCCATTTTTAATCAGTTAAGATCATCAAAATCTTTAACTATTACTTCCAACTCTTTTTGGTGAAAGCTCCTTTTCTCTTTTTAAAATGGGTCCTCCGATTATTAACTCATTTGCCTCTTTTTCAAACATGAATAAGACTTATGTTTTCAAAATCATTTTAATTGCATGTTATTTTCGACAAGAAGAATTTTTGTAAAGTATTTTCAACCACCGTTATTTAAGTTGCTCAATATTTAGCATTTACACATTTTTAGTATTTATCCATTTACACTTAGCCTATTTAATTAACTAAGTTCGGCCGGTTAACCATTTTTAATGGATCTTAAAGGATGCCTAACCCCTTCCCTTTAGATTAGTTGAACCCTTACCTAGAATCTTATGTTTAGTAGACCTTAAAATGAAGTTTAACTTTAGACATGACTTTAATCAATTTAGGTGCTCTAATTCACCGTAATTAATTAGGTGGCGACTTCTTGACTTAGTTATTAATTTAGAAATCACCAAAATGTTGTACACTATTTTGACTCAGTTAAAATGGGGTATAACAGCTTGGCGACTTCACTGGGGACTTAATAGGTTCTAACCACAACGGATTTAGTTTAATTAGGCTTTTATGTGCTTACTTTAATTACATTATTTGTTGTAAAGTGCTTTTACATGCAACTGATTGCTTGTTTGCTTTGAATTATTTTCACATGATATAAATTATTCATTAGCTATAAATTATGTTTACATGCCATAAATTATTTGTTTGTTATAAATGATTATGTGTTACTCTAGTAAACCCATTCCTAGTTTACCTAGAGTAGAGCTAAACCAACACACCTTACAAGGAGCATACATCATTTCATGACCTAAGAGACTTAATACCCTTGGTGTATTAAGTCCATTAGTCGACTTTACCTTAAATGTCCAAGTGGGTTTTCGACCCAGTGACGACCTATCATTATTTATGTGCCTATTTGAGAAATATTTATGCCTAAATATAGACCATTTGCTCTAATTAATTAAACTTTAGGTATGATATGACTAACCTTTACGTGACGGATACGAAGATTTGACGATGAAATACAATAAGGGGTGATCTTGCTAAAAGGAACCAAGAAGGACGGACATACTAGAATTTCTTTTACTTTAGGAAGTACTTTATGTTGTATTTATTAGACATGTAATAAATAATTTCATTATCTTGTACTTTATTTTTGGAGAAAAAAAAAAAATTGTTTAATTAATCAAGAGCGGTGGGATGACATATTATGGCAAAATATACTTCTTAAATCTACGTTAGGCCAACCTATGGCACAAAGAGGTCACAAGCATATTAGGACACGTTTACATGTTATCTTTGCGATATATTTGACTTTACTTGATGACTTGTTTACATGTTATTCTTACAACTTATTTGACTCTATTTGTTGACTTGCATGCTACGTGATTTATTTGAATTATGTGAACATAACTTTACTTTTCATTTAAAACTAACATTATTTATGTCTTATTATTATTGTTATTTTTATTTTTTCCCTACAAAAGTTGATTCGTGTTGACAATCGGGCGGCCGACCATCCTTACTTCACAAGGTCCAGTCATCGACATTACCTCGGCGTAGTTGGGCCATTCAAGGAAGAAAAATTACTATGACTAATCCAACCGCATCGATCCAATTGGTCGGGACATATCATGGTTCCTAATAACTCCCCCGAGACTTCGAAGATAGAGCTACTATTCAACATGATGAACATATCGCCCGCTGACTCGAGAGATTGAGGATTTACGTAGTGAACTAACTCGGGTTAGGGACTTGACCAATTTATCCATCACACTCAAAAGTCCATTTCATGAACCTAGAAATCTTGTACCAAATCCACGCTTGTTTTCCATCACTTGATTCACCGGTTCTGAACACTTTCCTCCACAACAACCTCAGCCTACCAATAATAACCTTCCTTCATCTACCCCCCACAAATCCATCAAATTTTCCACCCGTCTACACTCCTCCCACCGAGTCAACCACCTACTTACACTACCTATGCTACTCCTCCTAATCCATCACTTGTCAACCCACAAAACCAACCTCCAACTCATACTCCTCATGTGTCTCTACCCACCAACACTTATCCACTACCTACAACTAATCATGTAAACCCATTAAATACACCACCTCCAATCCAAAACACGCCCATTTTCCAAACTTATACAGCCCAGCATATACAAGGGGCACATATTGCCACTCCTTATGTGAAACATGTTCCTCCAGTATATGCGGTGGAAACTCAAGCCTTTACCAACCCAATACCGGTCAAATTTCAACCCGAGGTAGATCAATATGAGGAAATGGAGAAAGATGTCAAGGCAAAAAGGCTGATGATGTGTTAGCTAGAGAGATTCGTGATCTTAAGGAAGCAATGAGAAACCTCCAAACTACTAGGAAACAAAAGCCTAGAATATGAGGATCTCTGTGTGCAACCTGACATTGATTTGCCTGTAGGGTACAAACTGCCAAAGTTTGATACTTTCAATGGAATTGGTGATCCTCATACACATCTAAGGGCGTATTGTGACAAATTGGTAGGAGTGGGGAGAGACGAGAGGGTCAGAATGAAGTTGTTCATAAGAAGTTTATCTGGTGAAGCTCTTGCTTGGTACACAACAAGATCTCCATAAATGGCGCGGTTGGAGTGATATGGCACAAGACTTTATGGATCGATTCAAGTTCAATACCGACATCATACCGAGATAGGTTCTACCTCGCTAAGTTAAAGAAAGAAGTCTACTGAGACATTTCGTGAGTATGCTCTACGTTGGAGGTCAGAAGCAGCTAGAGTCCAACCACCGATGAGTGAAAGTGAAATGACTGCTACTTTTATTGAATCCCAAGATAACAATTTTTACTATGAGAAAATGATAACCATGATGGGACAAAAGTTCACAGAAATCATTAGAATGGGAGAAATCTTGGAAGAAGGGATCAAATCAGGAAGAATCCAAGACTTTACAGCCTTGCATCTTTGCAAGCAAAGCAATTCAATATGGTTCTATCAATGGGAACAAAAAAGAAGAAAGAAGATGTATCTGCTTTGTCATGATTGACCAGGACGCATGCCGAGGCCAAGTTCCTCCCTACCTAAACCAACCACATCAACCCATTTACCCTTACCAATATGGTGAAGCCTCGCAAGCTCTCTACCATCCTCCGTGACTCCTTACCATGTCTACAACACCCAGCGAACTACTATCAACCTCGAGCTCCTACTTATAATAAACCACATTCATACCAACCACTCCAAGCTTCACCACTTTCAAAATCGACCATATACCGCACCCAGAGCTCGTCCAAATCATGAAATCAAAACCACTCGCAACTACACAAAAATAGCCGAACCATTGGCTCGGTTGTTCGAGAGGTTGAAAACGACGAGCATGATACAACCGATTGAAGGAAAAATTCTGATCCCGTTCCAAAATGGTTTGACGGTTCCAAGCGTTGTGCCTATCATTACAGGTTGTTGGACACGACAGGGATTGTTATGGTCTCAAAAACAAGATTGAAACTTTGATTAAAGAAGGAGCAATCCAACTTACTGGACCTCAGCCCAACGTGAACAACAACCCACTGCCTAAACATGGAAATGCTGATGTGAACATGATAACTATAGAGGAAAATGTGGTGCTGAACAAAAGTATTGTGCCTATTGGAAAGGTGAAAATTGATACTTTATCGGCCTTTGATGCTCATATCATGACAACCCATGAACAAGCGCTGATAGAGGTTACTGCTGCAACATCTTATATGCCTCTTTACGATAGCGAGACACTGACCATTTGGGGTGCTGAACCAGAGGAAACTTTGAAGAATTGGACTTGTACTCCGTCTCTTGTTCGCCGGGAATCTTGGTAGATTGAGCAAGTAGTAAAACTTTTCGGAGTAGCACGATTTTAAAAAAAATCGAGGCATAGATCGTGCCTTAAAACTTTATGTTGTTTTGCCTCATTTTTTTGAAAGCTTAATTGCAAAATCTATGAATGCACTTCCAATTTTCTTAATTACTTCTTACTTATTACTTTCATTTTTATTTTATATATTAATTTTCAAATTAAATCTATCAACTTTATGATTGTGACGTAATGAAACAAATGAACAAAGTTTGAAGCCAAGCAAGATATTCAAAGGATGTGAAGACAATCTATAGTTGAACAATCGACCAAGAAATATGACAACATGACAATAGTCGAGCATGAAGTTTTCCATTCAAGAGAAGTCAAGAAACTACACCAAAGGGAAACTTTAGATAGGTTTCTTTTGAATGTAACTTCCACTTTTCATGTAATTCACGAACTACGTTTTGACCTGTTTCCTTTGGCAGGATACGTAGGCAACCCACATAGGCTTCAGTTTTACAATAGAACATTTCTAAATTTTCTTATTTGTAATAGGAGAACTACGCCTGACTTGATTCCCTTGGTGGGATACGTAGGCCACCCACATACGGTTCAGTCACATTAGGGTAAAATTTCAAAATTCTTGAACTATTTATGTAATTTTGAACTACACATGGCCTGATTTCCTTGGTGGAATATGTAGGCAATCCAAATCGGATTCGGCCCCTTTATTAGAAAATTCCAAATCATTTCTATGTACATGAACTACGTTCTGACCTGATTCTCTTGGCGAGATACGTAGGCAACCTATAAGGTTCGGTCTCATCATAACATAAGTTTAGTATACTTCTACGAAATCAACACTTGGGCGGATTTTGGAAAACTTGGTCGGGGAATGACTGACACCTTTGTCAAGCTATAAACAGCGCTACTTGACAAAAGTAATAGACAAATGACGTTCATTTTGTTTCAAAATTGTCACAATCTAGAGTTGATAGAAAATATATTATTATTTTTTACAACATATAAACATATACTTACATATTTTTCTATGCAATAGCATATGTCTCTTTCAAATGATAAATTTACTCTCATTTCGATTTTATAAAATTATACTTTTTTTATTGTTCATCTACCAAGTCTCAAACGGAGATCACAAGGTCTCGAGCAAGCGGGATAGACGGAAGGCCAACAAAGTCAAGCTTCAAGTCAACACGAATCAACACACCCTCCCAACTAAGAATTTTTCTTTGGGTGCGGGAACAACGAAGATACAAGAAGTCACTATGGAATTACATTAAAGTCATCATTTGCCTCCGAGACCTTGCCTAAATAAGCCAAATGACCCCACCTTTCACTTTATCTCTGACTTTATTTCTTTTACCTCATCATGACTTTATATTCTTACTAACGTCTTTACCCAAAATTTGCGGATAAAATCCCTTTGATTTATTGAATAATAATCAAGTCCATTACAGGCGCCACTCGATCCACCAAATTGCATACCAAAGCTTAAATATCAAAGATCATATGCGACTTTCAACCAATTACAATCACCGACATCAACAACAACTGAACAACTTCACTAATCTTACTTTTTAGTTTATTAAATATATTTATAATTCACTTTAACGACTTTATTTTAAATCTTACGAGGAATCAACAAAGGCTTTCAAAAACAATTGAAGACGTCATTTGGCCCCCACGGCTCCTCTGGCATAAGTCACATGACTTTGTTTTCTTACATATATTTATTATAATTTATTATGACTTTATTAATAATTTTACCCGACAATTTTATAAGAATTTACAGCAATCGACACATAGCCTCCAAAACAACCGGGGGCGTCACTTTACCTAACCCCCGAAAACAAACTGGGAGGCATGACTTCATCAAGCCCCAAAGACAACCTGGAGGCATCATTACAACTAGTCCCCGTAGACAATCGGAGGAAATTCATACATCACTTATCATCGAGACCACGACGAAGACAATCGGAGGCCTCATTTATCATTCTAATCCCCGTAGACAATCGGAGGATATTAGACATCATTTACCATTGGGACCCCGAAGACAACCGGAGGCCTCATTTATCATTCTAATCCCCTGTAGACAATCGAGAGGATATTAGACATCATTTACCATTGGGACCCAGAAGACAACCGGGAGGCCTCGTTTATCATTTAAGTCCCCAGAAGACAACCGGTGGCCTTATTTATCATTCAAGTCTCACGAAGACAAACGAGACATTATCTACATCATTTGCATAAGCCGGACGGCTACACTCTTACTTTATTCACTACTTTACCAATTACTTTAATCTACTTTACCTACTTTAATGATTTCGCATTAGAATTCTGAGACATCATCATCATCAAGTCTCTGAAAACAACTAGAGACGTCATATGTCATTATATCTTCGAAGACAAACGGAGATACCAACCGGCCATACAACCTCATCATCATAAGCCCGACGGGCTCTCAACATCAAGTCTCTAGACAATCAGAGACATCTTTATTTACCAAGTCTCTAAAGACAACTAGAGACAACATTTGGCCACACGCCTTTCATAAGTCACACAACTTCATCCCATTCTCACACATACATATATTACAATTCATTTATACATTCTTACACTTTAATTTTATCTCTCACTTTAAATGACAAATTTTTAACACGAGTTTCGGGAAAATCGGTCTAAAGCGACCGAAGACGCATTACAATGTGGAACTCTCTCGGCGGTGAGGAACCTGGCAATTTGTTGAGAAAGTTACGGTAAAATATGCCACTTCTTTATATAAATTACGGTTTCTACTAACAAGTTTATTTCGGTCTTTGCGAGAGCATCAAGAGGATGAATTCTCAAATCAAACCACAGTGCGGACAACATCAAAAGGATGCGGCCTGACGTGGAACTTTTTCTTAAGCGATGAACTGGGGCAAATTTCTTTGAAGAGGAATACCAAACTCGCTAGCAAAGGTCAAGGATTTACTCTCGAACCCATCTCCACCTACATTCCACGAACACGTGAAATGTAGGTTATCAAATATTTTCTTTCATAATCATCTCTACATCTCAACCGAATTGACTCATTTTATGACCCCCGAGGTTAAAAATCCTTTAGTGTCACTCCTCTCAAACTCTTCTCGTGCCTATATTTGTTGGTCGAGACAAAATTGGTTACTTAGTCAACTTCTTTGCCCGAAAACTCTTTCATCGTCTCCGGTCAAAGAGGGGGCAAGCTGTTGACACCAAATTTTGTCCCTCCTTTCTTCTAATTTATTTCGTTGAGCTTCTAAATTGCTAATAAGTCGAATACTTTATAATTCACTATTATTTCCATTTATCACCATTGCTATCATAATTATCTATATTATTTTAACTTTTACTATTTTTATGATAATCATCTTTTTATCATTTTCACTATTTTAAAAAATTATATTTTTATTATCAATACTACTTTTATTACTTTAATGTCGTCTTGTTTAAAATAATATGTCATTACTTTATTTCAAGTTTCTTAATTTCTAAATTTTTTACGTAATATATATTATATTAGTTATTAAATTAGAAGCTCAAATGATTTAATTTGAAGAAGAAAAAGGCCATGAAAGCCTATTCATATTCATCCCTTTTATTTAATCTCAATCTGTCCAATTTCCATCCCAAACGAGCAGTCCATCTCGGCCCACTTTTCTGCCCAAATCCGCAGCCCTAATCTGGATTCACAAGCGCCTCACCACACGTCTCTTTCATCTCTTCCTCTTTCAAGAAAAATTCTAAGTTGCTTAAACCATGGCAGACTTCACCATCTCATTTTTGTGCAAGCCTCAACAACTATCTCACTTTCAAAGATTTCTGATCACAAAAGGCCAAAAAACTTTTAGAGTTCTGATTTCTTTACAAAGAAAGCTGATTCAGTAGCTTTTGTTCAAATTTCAAACGACTCTATTGTTCTTCAATTCCCGCTCAAACTATTGGCTATAAAGATACCCATGGATCTTCAGTTGAAGGGGGGGTGGATTTTCTGGCAAAGAAAATCTTATGAAAACTTGAACGCTCATCAGAACATCATTTTGTTCTACAGAAATATTTTCTACTCTATTTTCTATTTTGATTAATTTCGGCGAGCATAAATCCTTGACCGACGCCCCAGCTTCACTGCCCCACAAACGGTCAGTTTCTTCTAAACTCGAATCTATTATGTGAATATTTTGTTAAAGTGGAAATCATGGTTCAAAATCTCTTATTCGGCCTAAGTTTATGCCCTAGTTTGCGATTCAGGTCTACTGTAGTTCATCGTATGTATCTTTCTATTTGAGTATGTTGAGTTTTAGTTAGTGGTCTGACTTAGAATTATAAATTATTCAGTTGTGTATCACTGTTTCGTTTGAAAGTATTTCTAACTAAATCTGTATGTATCTTCATAAGATCTGTCTTCGTCTTGCTTGCTGCATTTTTTTTGTTTAAATAATCAGAGAGTTTACGAAATTTGGTTCACAAATTTACTAGGCTGAATATAGTTGTATTTCTCATTTTAGTTCACTGTTTTGGACCTTGTTCATATAAGTGATCAAAAGTTGGGATTATATTAATGTTAAATGAGAGAAATGTTACCAGAGAACTTGGGTTGCATTCAATACCCATTCTTGGTGTTAAAAAATCACTTTCGTCAATGCCAAACTATGCTAATATGTGTTGTATCATCGCGATTTTAAGTTTATTTTTTTTTTATATATGTTGAATGTTGAAAGAGTTATAGTTTCTTACTTTATTTACAATTTTGCTTATGATTAAGAGATAAATTATTGCCTAACTCGTGTGTCTCTCTTTTCTTTGTTTACATGTACACCACCGGAGTCAAAGAGTCTTACTTTAGGACTCGATGTCACCGCGAGACCCGAATTGTGCATCTACATCTTTGTTCGTGTCTCTCGCTCTCTAAGAATTCCATTCGAACAACAAAATGAGGAATTCGGAGGAAGTGGCGGACACTCCTCCCTCTATCCTTGTTAAATAATTTTGTGTATCTCTTATGTGTTCTTATTATTTACTCTTAACTACTTACGTGCTATTTGCATTGATTACTTGTTGTGTATGACATTTTAAGTTTTAACTATTTTAGTGTTAATCAATCCTCTCGTATAACTTAGAATTTGCTAAAGAAAGAGTAGTAGTAATATTTTTTTTAAAAAAAAAAATTTTTAAATCTATCTCACTCTTTAAGCGAATATTTTTGCATCTTAGTTTATATTGTCAATGCCCTGTTTAGTTTGTGATAAAGAAGTTCCATTTTTAATCAGTTAAGATCATCAAAATCTTTTAACTATTACTTCCAACTCTTTTTGGTGAAAGCTCCTTTTCTCTTTTTAAAATGGGTCCTCCGATTATTAACTCATTTGCCTCTTTTTCAAACATGAATAAGACTTATGTTTTCAAAATCATTTTAATTGCATGTTATTTTCGACAAGAAGAATTTTTGTAAAGTATTTTCAACCACCGTTATTTAAGTTGCTCAATATTTAGCATTTACACATTTTTAGTATTTATCCATTTACACTTAGCCTATTTAATTAACTAAGTTCGGCCGGTTAACCATTTTTAATGGATCTTAAAGGATGCCTAACCCCTTCCCTTTAGATTAGTTGAACCCTTACCTAGAATCTTATGTTTAGTAGACCTTAAAATGAAGTTTAACTTTAGACATGACTTTAATCAATTTAGGTGCTCTAATTCACCGTAATTAATTAGGTGGCGACTTCTTGACTTAGTTATTAATTTAGAAATCACCAAAATGTTGTACACTATTTTGACTCAGTTAAAATGGGGTATAACAAGTTCTACTTTTAATTTTTCATAAGGTTTACTTTCATATTGTAAATATAAAAAATAAATACTTTTTGACAAGGACAAAGTCTTTGGGTCATTTGAATGGTGAACAAGTTACATTTAAATTATAATATTAAAAAATAAATAATGTATAATATTATTTAATATATATGTATTTGACTTTACATTGGATAAATTAGTATTAACTATTATATTTTCAATTTTAACCTTAGATTTAATCTAAAGGACCTTGGAAGAAGAGTCTCAAGAAAGGCCATTTTGGTCATTTTTTTTGTATTTTATCTAGAGATTATTATCCGTATTAAAGGTTGTATAAAAATAATATCACAATTACGGTGTAACGACTATCCCCAATATCAAACATCCAATCACACGGAATAATATAATCTCACATTTCATCTCGGGATTGTTATCCATTATTCCAAAATCAAACGACTATAGTAATTACTAAGTTATGTAATGTGCATTAATGTTTTTGAATTCATGACAAAGGAAACTTGACCTTCCGTTCATTTGTATTTTTCGAGCAATTCACACCTAGTTCAAGTTATTCAATCGCGATAAAAAATGATTTTATGACTTTACTGTTATAAAAAATACAACCATTGATGGAAGACTCATTTTTATGTGTTAATTTTCAGCAAAAGTGGAAATGTTGGATCTGAAGATGGTTCTGGCAAAACAAAAAGAATTGCTTTGGCTACTGGAATTACAGCTGGTGTTGTTCTTGTTCTAATTGGAGTTGTAAGCATTTGCTTTTTATCAAGAGAAAAAAAAATTATTGGAAGGTCCAATAAGAAAGAAAACAGAACAAAGAGGTATGTTATATTATAAGCCTATAATTTCGATTTCAGAATGGTATTCAATATTTACTTTAAGGCATAATACATAAAATGCACATCTATAGACACCTCGACTTGTCTTCATTGTGTCTCATGGACACCTAATACGTTATTGTGACACATAAATTTTGGAAATGTCTAAATGATCATTTTGTAAGTTGGAATGTACGTTCACTAGACATGATGGAGACGAGTTGAGGTGTCTAACTATACATTACTCAAAGTTAGAGCGTTCGGTTGTCAGTTGAGGTCAAGTTAAAGTGTCTATCTATATATTATACAGTAACCATCTCATAATTCATATTTCTTACACTACTTTGAACCAGGCTCTATTGAAAGAAGTCAAGACCTTCTAGTGAACACAGCCATTATTCCAAGTAAGAGAGAAATTTCTGGCGAAACAGTCGCGGACGAGTTTGAATTGCCATTATTTGATCTCAGTACCTTAGCTGTGGCTACTGAAGATTTTCTGATGCAAACAAGCTAGGCCAGGGCGGTTTTGGTTGCGTTTACAAGGTAACACTCATCTAGACATTAAAAAAAAAAAAAACTTATGTTGCTCGGATTGGTCAAAAATGTCGTCAGATCCATGTCGATCCTCCAAAAACACATAACTTTGGAGGATGTAACATGGGTGCAAATGACATTTTTCGAGGATCATAGCAACACATCAAAAAGTAGTCCTTTTTCGAGGATCATATATCAGTAAAAAGAACCTATGCTGCTCAGCCAGGACAAAAATGTTGTTGCATGCACCCGTGTCAGATCCTCTAAAAATGCATCACTTTGGAGGATTGATCTAACACGGGTGCAGTGACATTTTTCGAGTATCTGAGCAATACATGAAAAACTAGTCCTTTTTTTTGCATTTACAATGTAAAGCTCAACTAGATGTGAAAAAAACCTATGTTGTTCGGATTCTACGAAAATGTCATTGCACCCCTATCTGATCTAACACGGGTGTTACAACATTTTTCAAGGATATGAGCAACATATGAAAAACTAGCCCTTTTTGCCTTTACAAGGTAGACATGAAAACAACCTATGTTATTCGTATCCTCCAAAAATATCATTGCGCCCTTGTCGGATCTCCAAGAAAATGCTTCATTTTTGGAGGATCTGACACGAGTGCAGTGACATTTTTCAAGATTCAAGCAACATTGGGAAAGACGGACTCTGTTTTATTGGAAAATGTGAAGACATTCAACAAAAGAACATCTTTTTTTTTTTTTATTATTATCAGGGAATAATAGATGAAGGTCAAGAAATAGCAGTGAAAAGGCTGTCAAAGAATTCAGGCCAAGGGTAGAGGAATTCAAGAATGAGCTAAGATTGATTGCAAGACTTCAACACAGAAACCTCGTTAAGCCTTCTTGGATGTTGTGTTGAGATGGAAGAGAAAATGTTGATATACGAATACATGGAAAATAAAAGCTTGGATTCAATCTTATTCAGTAAGTCGTTTTTCGTTCAATATATTCTTATGATCAGTAACTATGTTTATGTGTGCTATTGGACTTCAAAATTAACAAATATACGCGTCTCAGATAAGCAGAAAAGCTCGTTGCTAGATTGGCAAAGACGATTCAGCATTATCTGTGGGATTGCTCGGGGGCTTCTGTATCTTCATCAAGATTCAAGATTTCGGATTATCCACCGAGACCTCAAAGCAAGCAACATTCTCCTTGACAAGGAAATGATCCCGAAAATATCAGATTTTGGCATGGCACGGATTTTTGGAGGCGATGAGACCGAAGGAAATACAAAGAGAGTTGTTGGAACCTAGTAAGTAGAATCACATTATTCCTTATAAATCATTCATAAAAAACACTTCGAAAAGTGTTGGTAAATCGACTTTTTCTCTCTCTTAATGTAGCGGTTACATGTCTCCTGAATACGCGATGGATGGTCTATTCTCTGTTAAATCAGACGTTTTCAGCTTCGGAGTTTTAGTGTTGGAAATAGTAACAGGGAAGAAGAACAGAGGATTTTATTTTCAGAACAACCAAAGTAACCTTCTTGGCCATGTAAGTACACCAAAACTATCACAACTTAGTCATCATTTCTAACTAAGTCGGAACAGAGAATTTTGAGTTTATGCGTTCTGAATTCTAAAGAAATATAGCTAATTAGTAGGTTCTCGATAAATTATTTATGCATATTAAGTAGATTTCATAACATAAATACAAGGTTTTTCTAAAGTTGCTACTGAGTTCTGTCGAACCTGTAACTTTCTCTCTAATTCTGCCCCTAAATGTATAATCGCTCTGCAGGCGTGGAAACTATGGAGAGAAGGAGGAGCCTCAGAACTACTCGATTCATCAGTTGGTGAATCATTTTCTCCGTGTGAAGTAATCAGATGCATACAGGTCGGGTTATTGTGTGTTCAGGAACAAGCAGAAGATAGACCGAACATGGCAACCGTTGTATTGATGTTAGGAAGTGAAACCGCAACAATGCCTCAGCCTAAACACCCTGGTTTTTGCCTCGGAAGAAGACCTGTTGATGAACACTCGGAAACTATTTACGAAGAAACTTTCACTGTGAATCAAGTAACGATTACCATGCTTGATCCCCGGTAGAGTTAAACGTTCAGACAGATCATAGGCTTGCCCGCTTCTACGTGACAGAATAGAAATAAAGGCAAATTCCGCTGATGGGAGTGTGAACATAGAGATTCCACGACGAATGAATGCAATACATGGATGATGGATCCCTGCTGGCAAAAATGTATAGATAGTACATTAGTGTTTTTCTCCACCCGACCATATCCGGTCGATCAATAGTGTTTTAACTTACCCTCGTATAGTACATTAGTACTACGAGTGGTTAACAATTTTCTCTTTGTACACTTACCTCGATTTTTTTTACGAAAAGAATGGATTTTTTTTTGGGAAGTTAATTATAGAAATAGTCTTTTTTTCATTTAATTATGAAATTGTGAAGTTCCAATATAGACAAGTCTTTTATAAAAAAATAAAATTGATCTTTTGGTATGTACATAATAGAAACCTTGTTATATGAATAAAAAGATTGAAATGTTCCTTTAATATTTCTTGATCATAGATTTCAAAATTACATGTATATATAATGTCAACTTTTAACTACTTTTATGATTCAAATTATTGATATTGTTGAGTACTTTTTTGTTGCATACTGAATATGTATTATAACATTAGTAATTTAATACTTGCACTTTTTTTTTAAGAATCTTGGCGATTTTTAAAGTAGTATCTGATTGAAGAGACATTAATTGAAGAAGAAAAACAAGAATTTTAAAATAAAATAGAATACTGCAGCAAAGTGAGAGGTAAAACAAAGCACAATAAATTTTAACTAAGGAAGACTCGATGAAGTCGCCCTACTCTATTTGTTATCCCGTAATTTTCTAGTGTTTACTTCTTTATATTTTAAATGCCTTTGATGAAAAAAATCCTCCTTCCGCCACGAATAAAAGTATAGACGGACCCGTTTGGCCATAGATTTTCCAAGTAATATTTGGAGAAAAATTTGGCAAATAGTGTTTGTCCATACAATTTGTCATTATTTGGCAAATATCTCAAATACTAGTTTTTTCTAATATTTGGGTCAAATCTCATTATTTGGGATCTTTTAAAAATTGAAATTTTACACCAAACTTTTATCTTTTACAAAAACACCCTCTATAGTAGTTGTTTGCGTTGTATTATATAGTGTTTTTACGTGAACACCAAAGTAGTGATGAAATATTCAATGAATATGAAAGTGATGATATGGTTGTTGATGAAAATGATGAACAATCGGCTCAAGGTAACAAAGGCATGTGCTTTTGTCTACTTCACGATGTATGGAATGATGCATGTTTGCACTCACTCCAAACTATCACATTGCTCACTCCTGTACACTACTTGTTATTTATTGCAACGAAGATCTAATTGACTTGTAATACAAACTTATGGTTAGTTTTGATAGTTTTAAAACTTATTGGTATAAATCATATTTTTCTAAAAAAGTGAATTTCCCAAATACTATGGCCAAACACATGGTGAAATTTCACCCAAATAATATTTTGCCAAGAATATTTGGAAATCTATGGCCAAACTCTAGCTAAATTTTACATACACCATTATCAGCCCCATTAATATTGATTGTGATGTACTTCAAACTTGCCTCTCCATTTGATAACACGAACATTGATTTTCATCCACATTAGTTTGCTTGGGTAAAAAATGGACAAACAAGCAAGGCTGAACTTTCTACTTCATAAAGATATGATACCTGAGTCTAACTCTTCAAAAACTAGCTCATGAGGGAGGTTTGTCCAAATCCATATGAGGAAATCAATTTTTCAATTCTCTATTGGCATGGGACTTCTTAACACTCCCTGCACGCCCACGCCTGAGGAGGAACACTTATTTTTTGGCGTTGACAAGTAACTACAAAGAAAATATTATCTCTCAAATATTTATATATAACACAGAGTTATTTTCTTCATTCTTACGTCTCGATCAACCAAACACACATTGAAAGCTTTAGGACCCCACGAGTCTCCTGCGTTTAACAATTAATTACATACACAGAAAACAGACATAAGGTACAAAAAATTACTTAATTCACTATGTTGGGGGTAGTTGTGCTTCATTAATTACAGCAAACTTTTTTCCTTTGTAGTACTACTTCAACTAGCTAGCTCAAAAGGTTATAATCACGAATTTCATGTAAACTCTATTTACAAAAAGAAACATATACTAAAGCTAGTTGCTGATTCAAGATTTGAATTCTACGAGTCTGAGTACGAGATTATCCATACTTTTTTAGTGGATTTTTTATTCATATATATATAGTATTCGAGCTAAAGCTATTGGGGTTCGATCGATCGAACCATTACTTGTTTTAAACATCATGTCCAAGACAAGATTGTGCACGATAGTTTTACTAGTAGTATTCGTCTTATTTTATGTCCAATTTTGTACTTCCAATGATACAGTTCCTTTAACAAATCTCTAAAGATGGAGATTTGTTAGTTTCTTCTGGAAAATTATTTGCTCTTGGTTTCTTCAGCCCTGAAATTATTCCAACAATCGATACGTCGGAATTTGGTACAATAACATCCCTGAACTAACTGTCGTTTGCTAATAGAGAGAACCCTGTAAATGGAACGTACGGGTTCTCTCTATCGACCCAACAGGTAATCTTGTAATACTAAATCGAAATACCAAAATATTCGCCTGGAAAACCAATATTTCCTCTGCTCAGCTATTGGATTCAGGGAATTTCGTGTTTTTTCGTGACACGAAAAGGAAGTTATTGTATGGCAAAGCTTTGATCATCCTACAAATACTATACTTCCTGATATGAAATTTGGTATTGACAAGAAAACCGGTTTCAACCGGTCACTAACGTCGTGGAAATCGATGAATGATCCTGGTTCAGGGTATGTATACAAGATTGAGATAAATGGAATAGTACCTCAAGTTTTCCTGTATAAAAATTCTAACAGGATATGGCGAACTGGACCCTGGACCGGTCTAGGTTGGAGTGGTGTACCTGGAATGAGGCCTGGATTTATATTTAACATCAAATATGTTGACAATGAAAGTGAAGTCTCTGTGATATTCACTATGAAGGATCCTGTTATCTCGAGATTAGTACTGAACGAATCAGGGATGATGAGTATATTGAACTGGCATGAAGGCGCGAAGAAATGGGTACAATTTTGGTCCGCACCTGAGGACTCGTGTGATGACTATGTACATTGTGGAAAATTTAGTAATTGCAACCTGTACAACTTGGGTGAATTTGAATGCAAGTGTCTTATTGGATACGAGCCAAGGGAAAACCGGTCGTGGTACTTGAGAGATGGTTCACAAGGGTGTTTGAGGAAGGAGGACGAGAATGTGTGCAAAAATGGCGAGGGGTTTGCTAAATTGAGTAATGTGAAGGTCCCAGACACTTACAACGCGCGATTGAATAGAAGCATCGGGTTGCAAGAATGTGAGAAATTGTGTTTTGAATAATTGTTCTTGCTCTGCTTATGCAAGTGCTAATGTTAGTATTGGAGGAATTGGATGCATCACTTGGTATGGTGACTTGATAGACACAAGGGAGTTTACAGATGGAGGACAAGATTTGTATATCAGAGTATCTGCATCTACTTTGGGTAAAATTTAGATTGTTTTAATATCGTGTGATCATCTTGTCTAAGAAGTACATGCGGTTAGAAAGATTAAAACTTTTATTTACTTATTTATGCTCTTGTATCTTCTTGAGCCGAGTGTCTATCAGAAACAATCTCTCTACCCTCACAAGATATATAGAGGTAAGGTCTACGATACACTCTACCACTTAGATTCCACCTGTGGGATTATACGGGTGTTTTTTTGTTGTAATACGTCCTTTTTGTGTGTGGGAATGACTTTGTCCTAGCTTCCGATACTAAGTTGAATTGTTTAAGATTTTAAGTACATAATAGTGTAAGTTTTCTCCAACAGGTAAAGTTTTTAGATAAGCTGGTCACATTCATCAAACAGGTTGTTAATGTTTTACGGTATTGTGTTACAAAAAGTTTTACATTTTTGTTCTTTCAGCTCAATTCTCGAAGAACAACAATGGCTATCTCATGAAAAGAACCATAGCAATTGTGACAATCTGCATTGGTGCAATACTCATCGCACTCTCGTTTGCTTGTTGTTTGGTAATAAGGAAAAGGAGAAGAGGTAAAGGTACCCCTTAATTTCTTCGTGTGTTTGCTTTTTATTGAATCCCACTAGTGAAATCTGGCTCCGCGACTTACAATAGTACTAAGTTACTTCATGTACAGATAAGGAGGACCAATTCACCAGTTTGAACACTTTGACAAGGAATTTAGCATCCTATGTGAACTCTTCAAGAGGTAATGAGATGGATGGAAGTGAACACGTCGATGTGTTAATCTTTGATCTAAGCACTATCATTTCTTCCACTGATGATTTCTCTGATGCTAACAAACTCGGAGAAGGAGGCTTTGGTAGCGTTTACAAGGTACCTCCAGATATTTTACCAACTTCTTACTCATTTGTTGAGCCAATTTTACTTGACAACAAGCTTACATTTTGATTTCAGGGACAGCTAAACAATGGGCAAGAGATAGCGGTCAAAAGACTTTCAAAAATTCAGGGCAAGGAGTGGAGGAATTCAAGAATGAAGTAACGTTAATCGCCAGAGTACAACATAGGAATCTTGTGAGGCTTTTAGGATGTTGCATACAAAGAGGAGAGAAAAATGTTGATCTATGAATACTTGCCAAACAAAGGCTTGGACAGTTTCATCTTTGGTATATACATTTGCAGATTGTGTTAAAATTTTAAAATTAGGCATGTTACTGATGGATTGCTTATGTATGAATTTCGAATCGGTATTGCAGATAAAACTAAAAGGGTCATAGCAGTTAGATTGGAGAAAACGATTTGAAATCATTGTTGGAATAGCACGAAGGATTATCATACCTTCACCACGACTCACGAGTACGAATCATACAAATGTGGATCTAAAAAGCTAGCAATGTTTTACTAGATACCTCAATGCCCGAAAATATCAGATTTCGGAACTGCTAAGATATTTGGTGGTGACCAAGCTGAAGCTAACACCTAATCGAGTCGAACATAGTAAGCATCACTTTTATGTATGAACATATGTGTATTTTCTCAAAGGCACTTAAACTTGTATAAAGTTGAACAAGTAGACACACTCGTCAGCAAT